>CM066328.1:2356635-2379135 GCA_033807585.1 Hydrophis major
GCCTTCAGGTGGAGAAACGCCGTCTTGGACCAGGGACCTCTGAACTTGGCAACATTAAGATTCACAGGCTTCAGTTCCCAGAATTCCCCAGCCAGCCCCCCTTTCCCCCCCCCAGGACTGACGAATTCTGGGAATTAAAGTCCCCAAGTTTTAAAGTAGGCAAGCTTGGAAAAATCACGCACACACAAAACTAGGAAAAAATGATAGAGAATCCAGAAGTGATCCTAACTCTCTCTACAACCCCACATCCCTCATTCTGTCCCGGTGGGCTCAGTAGCTCCCCGGGTGTCAAAGAATGGGAGCCACTGGCTTTGCCCCTCGGACAGAATTGCCCCATCCGGGTTTCTCACATTGCTAATCCTTTTTGTCTCTTTCTCTCCTTCTTTCCTTCCTCCCTCCCTCCCTCCCTTGCTCCTTTCTTTCCTTTTCCCCTCCCTCCCACTCCCTCCTCCCTCCATGTTTCCCCCTCCTTCCCTCCCTCCCCTCCCCTCCCTCCCTCCCTTTCTCTCCCTCCCTGCTTGCCCCTTCCTTCCTTCCTCCCTTTCTCTTCCTCCTTCCTTCCTTCCTTCCTTCCTTCCTTCCTTCCTCCCTCCCTCCCTCCCTCCCTTGCTCCTTTCTTTCCTTTTCCCCTCCCTCCCACTCCCTCCTCCCTCCATGTTTCCCCCTCCTTCCCTCCCTCCCTCCCCTCCCTCCCTTCCTTCCTTCTTCCCTTTCTCTCCCTCCCTGCTTGCCCCTTCCTTCCTTCCTCCCTTTCTCTTCCTCCTTCCTTCCTTCCTTCCTTCCTTCCTTCCTCCCTCCCTCCCTCCCTCCCTCCCTCCCTCCCTTGCTCCTTTCTTTCCTTTTCCCCTCCTTCCCACTCCCTCCTCCCTCCATGTTTCCCCCTCCTTCCCTCCCTCCCTCCCTTCCTCCCTCCCTTCCTTCCTTCCTCCCTTTCTCTCCCTCCCTGCTTGCCCCTTCCTTCCTTCCTTCCTCCCTTTCTCTTCCTTCTTCCTTCCTTCCTTCCTTCCTTCCTTCCTTCCTTCCTTCCTTCCTTCCTTCCTTCCTTCCTTCCTTCCTTCCTTCCTTTCTCTCTCTCTCTCTCTCTACTTACCCTCCCTCCCTCCCCCTCTTTCTCCTCCCTCCCTTCTCCAGATCAGCAACGTGGCCTTTTTCATCCTGGCCCCCATGATGTTGTGGCTCAACACCGATTACATTGGCTATCGTCCGGTGCCGATCCGGAGCGTCGTCATCTTGCAGCTGTTTGTTGGTAGGTGGCCACAAAGGCCGGGCGGGAGCAGAAGGCCAGGCCTGCCTTCCCTCCTTTCAGCCCTGCGCGGTAGGCCAGCCGAGCATCCTCCCCCCTGTCTTCATTTTAGCACAGTCTTCAGAAAGTCCAACATTTCGGTTGCCAAGCAAGGCAGTTTTGCCCCATTTTACGGCCCTGTCTTGCCACTGTCGTTCAGGGAATCAGTGCAGTTGTTCAGTGGGTCACACGGTTATTTAGTAAATCGAGCTTCCCACATGGACTTTGCTTGCCAGAAGGTCACAAAAGGGGGAATCGCGTTGACCCCAGGGACTCTGCAACCGTCATAAATACAAGTCAGTTGCCAAGCCTCATAAAATGAAGCGAAGCTCCACCGTCTCCTTTAGCAACATTAAATTGGAACTCAATTGTGGCCGTAGGTTGAGGACAACCTGTGGGAAGGACCCTTTGGGGGAAAGCATGGTTCTCACCTGATGACCGTCATGGAACCTGCCAGTTACAGACATCCGTTACGACAGTCGTAAAGCAGGTCATTAGGCCATTGATCTGAGTTGATGAGAATGGTCACTGTTCAGGGGTGAATTGACCCAGAGGCTTTGCCGGTGAGGAGACGGCCTGTTCGAACAGGGGGGCTGGACTGGAAGACCTCCAGGGTCCCTTCCGACTTGGTTATTCCATTAAGTCGCCCCTCTTCCTCCCCAGGCGTCTTCTCCTTCTATTACCACATGACCCTGAGTTATGCCGGGCAGCTCCTAGATGAATTGTCCATCCTTTGGACGCTCTGCATCTCTTACGGCTTCTGGTTCCCGGTCCGCTACTTCCCTTCCTTCATCAAAAACAGGTAAGGAGGCCAAATAACGCCCCCCCCCAGGCAGCTGTTCCAGGGGTGGGATTCGGAATTTACTACCAGTTCTCTGGGCGTGGCTTGGCGGGCGTGGCCGGGGAAGGATCCTGCAAAATCTCCCTTCCCGTCCCCAACCCCACTCACCTGCTTTCCAGCTCCGTTCTCCCGGGCAGGGCAACCGAAGATCCATTCAATCAGCTGGGACTCAGGAGACAGAGAACAGCGGGGAGAGGGGCCACTCAGAGGTTCTCCAAACTACTCAAAATTTCTGCTACTGGTTCTCCAGAACTGGTCCGAACCGGCTGAATCCCACCTTTGAGCTGTTCCCTTGCGGCTGGAGGGCAGAGGGGCGGTTTGTGGGGATGGGGGGGGGCTTCTCTGGACCCCAAAGGTGCCGGCTGGCAATGGCAGAGGGAGGCCGAAAGCTGGGGAGGGCAGCTGAGCAGGCACCAAAGTTCTGGGGACCAAAAGTCCAGCAACCTAGAACGAAGGAGGAATTTCTTGGCACGGAGAACAATTAACCAGCGGAACGACTTGCCACCAGAAGTTGTGGTTACTTGAACCCTGGAAGTTTTTAAAGAAGAGATTAGACCACCATTTGTCTGGGCTGGCGTTGGGCCCTTGGTCTAGCCTGTGTTTTATGGGCATTGCCAGCTGCTTGGGATGCTGCCCTGCAGAGGGGTGGCAGCAATCTTATTTGAGGGGAGGAGGAGGAGGAGGAGGAAGGAAGAAGAAGGAGAGGAAGAAAAGGAAAGAGGAGGAAGGGGGAGAGAGGTGGGGGGGAGGAGGAGGAAGAAGGCAATGAGGAAGAGGAGGAGAGGGAGAAGGGGAAAGGGGAGAGGAGGAGGAAAAAGAGGAAGGAAGAAGAAGGAGAGGAGGAAAAGGAAAGGAGGAAGGGGGAGAGAGGTGGGGGGGAGGAAGAAGGCAATGAGGAAGAGGAGGAGAGGGAGAAGGGGAAAGGGGAGAGGAGGAGGAAAAAGAGGAAGGAAGAAGAAGAAAAGGAGGAAAAGGAAAGAGGAGGAAGGGGGAGAGAGGTGGGGGAGGAGGAGGAAGAAGGCAATGAGGAAGAGGAGGAGAGGGAGAAGGGGAAAGAGGAGAGGAGGAGGAAAAGCAGGAAGGAAGAAGAAGGAGAGGAAGAAAAGGAAAGAGGAGGAAGGGGGAGAGAGATGGGGGGGAGGAAGAAGGCAATGAGGAAGAGGAGGAGAGGGAGAAGGGGAAAGGAGAGAGGAGGAGGAAAAAGAGGAAGGAAGAAGAAGGAGAGGAGGAAAAGGAAAGGAGGAAGGGGGAGAGAGGAGGGGGAGGAGGAGGAAGAAGGCAATGAGGAAGAGGAGGAGAGGGAGAAGGAGAAAGGGGAGGAGGAAAAGCAGGAAGGAAGAAGAAGGAGAGGAAGAAAAGGAAAGAGGAGGAAGGGGGAGAGAGATGGGGGGGAGGAGGAAGAAGGCAATGAGGAAGAGGAGGAGAGGGAGAAGGGGAAAGGGGAGAGGAGGAGGAAAAAGAGGAAGGAAGAAGAAAAGGAAGAAAAGCAAAGAGGAGGAGAAGGAGAGATTGAGATTTCAGCAAGGCATTCGATAAAGTAGACCACAACCTACTTCTTGGGAAGCTAGAAAAAAGGTGGAATAGATAGCACCACCACTAGATGGACTCGCAACTGGCTGACAAACCGTACTCAAGGAGTAGTCCTCAATGGGTCTAAGTCTACATGGAATGAAGTAAGCAATGGGGTGCCACAAGGTTCCGTCTTAGGCCCAGCACTCTTCAATGTCTTAGATGAGGGAACAGAAGGGGAACTTACCACATTTGCAGATGATACTAAGCTGGCAGGAATAGCCAACACCCCAGAAGATAGGCTCAAGATCCAGAACCCTGGGCCCTATCTGACAAAAGGAAATTCAATGGAGAGGAAAGGAAAGTCCTACACTTAGGCAAGAAAAACCCAAAGGACACATCTAGACTGGGAGAAACCAGGCTCAAGAGCAGGAACTGGGAGGGGGATCTTGGAGTCTTAGTGGACAACCAGCGAAATAGGAGCCAATGTTGTGCAGCAGCAGCCCAAAAAGCCAACGCAATCCTAAATTGCATTAACAGAGGGGTACACTCCAGATCAAGGGAGGCACTAATACCACACCTAGAGTCCTGCATCCAGGTTTAGTCACCACACTATAAAAAGATGTTGAGACTCTAGAAAACATACAGAGAAGAGCAACCAGGATGATGAAGGGACTGGAGGCTCAAACATACGATGGAAGGTTGAAGGAACTGGACCTGGCTAGTCTAGTAAAGAGAAGGAGCAGGGGAGACAGGAGAGCATCTTCCAGTATTTGAGGGGCTGCCACACAGAGGAGGAGGGGGTCAAACTATCTTCAAAAGCCCCCGAAGGCGAGACAAGGAATAATGGATGGAAACTGAACGAGGAGAGATTCAACCTGGAAATAAGGAGAAACTTTCTGACAGTGAGAACCATCAACCCATGGAAGAGAAGTTGCCCTCGGAAGTTGTGGGAGCTTCATCACTTGAGACTTTCAAGAAGAGATTGGACTGCCATCTGTCAGAAATGGTGTAGGGTCTCCCGCTTGGGCAGAGGGGGGTTGGACTAGATGACCTCCAGGTCCCTTCCAACTCTGATTATCTGTATCTGAGAGGGAGAGGAGGAGAGGGAGAAGAGGAAGAAGCAGAGGAGGAGGAAAAGGAGGAAGGAAGAGGAGGAGGGAGGAGAGAGATAGAGAGGTGGAGAAAGAGGAAGGAGGAAAGGAAGAGGAGGAGGAGAGAGAAAAAAAAGGGAAGGAGGTGGAGGAGTGCTGCCTCTGGGGTCAACCACATCAATATGGCCGTCCCTCTCTTAGGGAGCAGTTCCTCACCTTCGTGGCCACAGTGACGGTGACCAGCACCCTGATGTCCTTCGTCAAGCCGGCCCTCAATGCCTACATCCTCAACTGCACAGCTTTCCACCTGCTCTACCTGGCCTTCCTGGAAGTGCGCAGGTAAGTGGCTTCTTTCGCGGGGCTGCCTGCTGGGCCCCGGATCCTGCGAAGGGGAGGGGGTGGGAGGCCAGGAGCTGCCTTTCCCCCAGTCACTTTTCTCCGTGTCCTTGCAACTTAGGAGGAACAGAAGGAGAGGGAGAATGGGAAGGAGGAGAGGAAGGGGAAAAAGAGGAAGGAAGTAGAAGGAGAGGAGGAAAAGAGGAGGAGAGGGAGGAGGGGAGGAGGAGAGGAGGAGGAAAAGGAGGAAGGAAGTAGAAGGAGAGGAGGAAAAGAGGAGGAGAGGGAGGAGGGGAGGAGGAGAGGAGGAGGAAAAGGAGGAAGGAAGTAGAAGGAGAGGAGGAAAAGAGGAGGAGAGGGAGAAGGGGAAGGAGGAGGAGGAAAAAGAGGAGGACAGGGAGAAGGGGAGGAGGAGGAGAGGAGGAGGAAAAAGAGGAAGGAACTAGAAGGAGAGGAGGAAAAGAGGAGAGGGAGAAGGGGAGGAGGAGAGGCGGAGGAAAAGGAGGAAGGAAGTAGAAGGAGAAGAGGAAAAGAGGAGGAGAGGGAGGAGGGGAGGAGGAGAGGAGGAGGAAAAGGAGGAAGGAAGTAGAAGGAGAGGAGGAAAAGAGGAGAGGGAGAAGGGGAGGAGGAGAGGCGGAGGAAAAGGAGGAAGGAAGTAGAAGGAGAGGAGGAAAAGAGGAGGAGAGGGAGGAGGGGAGGAGGAGAGGAGGAGGAAAAGGAGGAAGGAAGTAGAAGGAGAGGAGGAAAAAGAGGAGGAGAGGGAGAAGGGGAGGAGGAGGAGAGGAGGAGGAAAAAGAGGAAGGAACTAGAAGGAGAGGAGGAAAAGAGGAGAGGGAGAAGGGGAGGAGGAGAGGCGGAGGAAAAGGAGGAAGGAAGTGGAAGGAGAGGAGGAAAAGAGGAGGAGAGGGAGGAGGGGAGGAGGAGAGGAGGAGGAAAAGGAGGAAGGAAGTAGAAGGAGAGGAGGAAAAGAGGAGGAGAGGGAGAAGGGGAAGGAGGAGGAGGAAAAAGAGGAGGACAGGGAGAAGGGGAGGAGGAGGAGAGGAGGAGGAAAAGAGGAAGGAACTAGAAGGAGAGGAGGAAAAGAGGAGAGGGAGAAGGGGAGGAGGAGAGGCGGAGGAAAAGGAGGAAGGAAGTAGAAGGAGAGGAGGAAAAGAGGAGGGGAGGGAGGAGGGGAGGAGGAGAGGAGGAGGAAAAAGAGGAAGGAACTAGAAGGAGAGGAGGAAAAAGAGGAGGAGAGGGAGGAGGGGAGGAGGAGGAGAGGAGGAGGTAAAAGAGGAAGGAACTAGAAGGAGAGGAGGAAAAGAGGAGAGGGAGAAGGGGAGGAGGAGAGGCGGAGGAAAAGGAGGAAGGAAGTAGAAGGAGAGGAGGAAAAGAGGAGGAGAGGGAGGAGGGGAGGAGGAGAGGAGGAGGAAAAGGAGGAAGGAAGTAGAAGGAGAGGAGGAAAAAGAGGAGGAGAGGGAGAAGGGGAGGAGGAGGAGAGGAGGAGGAAAAGAGAAAGGAAGTAGAAGGAGAGGAGGAAAAGAGGAGAGGGAGAAGGGGAGGAGGAGAGGCGGAGGAAAAGGAGGAAGGAAGTAGAAGGAGAGGAGGAAAAGAGGAGGAGAGGGAGGAGGGGAGGAGGAGAGGAGGAGGAAAAGGAGGAAGGAAGTAGAAGGAGAGGAGGAAAAAGAGGAGGAGAGGGAGAAGGGGAGGAGGAGGAGAGGAGGAGGAAAAAGAGGAAGGAACTAGAAGGAGAGGAGGAAAAGAGAAGAGGGAGAAGGGGAGGAGGAGAGGAGGAGGAAAAGGAGGAAGGAAGTAGAAGGAGAGGAGGAGAAGCGAGGGAGGAGGGGGACAGAGATGGGGAGGAAAGGAGGAGGAAGGGGAGCAAGAGGGAAATGAGGAAGAGGGAGGAGAGGGAGAAGGGGGAGGAGGAGAGGAAAAGGAGGAACTTCCTCCTCCTCTCCTCCCCATCTCTCTCCCACTCCTCCGTCTCTTCTCCTCCCCCTCTTTCCTCTTCCTCCTCTCCTTCTTCCTTCTTCTTTCCTCCTTTTCCTCCTCCTCTCCTCCTTCCCCTTCTCCCTCTCCTCCTCTTCCTCTTCCGTGACCTGTCGTAAACCGAGGACTCCCTCTATTCCGTCGCGGAGGCCTTGCGGGGAGCCATTTCCGAGGTCCGGTCCAAGGCCAGATTGGCCCCTCCGAGACCGGCAGTAAAGCCATCTCCACCCTGAGCCCGGCCTTTTCTTCAAAGCGGGTTGGGGGGAGAGGACCCCAGGGGCTCACCCCATTTGTGAGGGAGGGTCTGGGAGATGCTCCTGGTGCAGGGACTCAGGTTGGGACTCAGCGAGGAGGCTCCCCCCTCCCCCCTGGGGCACGGATGGGCTGGACGGAGGACCATTAAGCCCGCTGCCTGCCCTCCCGCAGGTGCAGCAGCCCGGCCATCAAGCGTGTAGCCTGGACCATGACCTTCTGGTGGGTCGCCGCCATCAGCTGCTGGCTGGTGGACAAATTCTTCTGCGGCTTCTGCCAAAGGCTCAACTTTTGCTACCTCCACAGTTTCTGGTAAGAGGGAAGGTGGGGGAGAGGGAGGGAGAGAGAGAAGGAGGGAGGGAAGGTGGGAGGGAGAGAGGAAAAGAGGGTGGGAGAGGGAGGGAGAGAGGGGAGAGGGAGAGAGAGAGAGGAAGAGGGAGGGAGGGGGGAAGGGAGAAAGGAAAAGAGGGTGGGAGAGGAAAGGAGGGAGGGGAGAGGGAGGGAGGCAGAGAGAGAGAGAGAGAGAGAGAAGGACGGAGGGAGAGAAGGTGGGAGGGAGAGGGAGAGAGGGAGGCTGGGAGAGGGAGAGGGAGGGAGAGAGAGAGAAGGAGGGAGGGAGGGAGGGAGAGGGGGAAGGGAGAGAGGAAAAGAGGGTGGGAGAGGAAAGGAGGGAGGGGGAGAGGGAAGAGAGGGAGAGAGAGGAAGAGGGAGGGAGGGGGGAAGGGAGAGAGGAAAAGAGGGTGGGAGAGGAAAGGAGGGAGGGGAGAGGGAGGGAGGCAGAGAGAGAGAGAAGGATGGAGGGAGGGAAGGTGGGAGAGAGAGGGAGAGAGGGAGCCTGGGAGAGAGAGAGGGAGGGAGAGAAAGAGAAGGAGGGAGGGAGGGAGGGGGGAAGGGAGAGAGGAAAAGAGGGTGGGAGAGGAAAGGAGGGAGGGGAGAGGGAGGGAGGCAGAGAGAGAGAAGGATGGAGGGAGGGAAGGTGGGAGAGAGAGGGAGAGAGGGAGGCTGGGAGAGAGAGAGGGAGGGAGAGAAAGAGAAGGAGGGAGGGAGGGAGGGGGGAAGGGAGAGAGGAAAAGAGGGTGGGAGACGAAAGGAGGGAGGGGAGAGGGAGGGAGGCAGAGAGAGAGAGAGAGAGAGAAGGATGGAGGGAGAGAAGGTGGGAGGGAGAGGGAGAGAGGGAGGCTGGGAGAGGGAGAGGGAGGGAGAGAGAGAAGGAGGGAGGGAGAGGAGGAAGGAAGCGGGGTCTAGTCCACCCCCAGGCGGGACCTGGAGGGTGGAGAGGGACTGAGGCTGCTCCCTGCCCCCCCCAGGCACGTCCTCATCAACCTGGCCCTCCTGCACTGCATCACCCTCATTCTCTTCTTCGACATCTACCACGACCTGCCCAGCAGCGAGCCCTCCGTGGAGTACTGGCCCAGCGGCAACTTCCCCCTCGCGCTGCCCTACGTCAAGATCCAGAAGCCCCTGAAGTGGTGCTGCTAGCGGCGGGGCTGGCAGGGCAGCATTGGGGGGGCCCAGGCAGCCACTGCCAAACCCCTGCCCCCCCCCAATTGGCTCCTCCAGGATTGGACCCGGCAGCGATGGGTGGGGGCCTCGGAGATCCCGGGAAGGAGGCAGCAGGGACCGTCTGCAGGCCGCATCTGCCGTGGCCCCGTGCCCTCCATCGCTCACACCCAGGTCTCCGAAAGGACAAAGACCAAAACCAGAGGCTGGACATCTGCTTCTCTCCCAAAATGCCCCTGCAGATTCTCCATCCTCTTGACTCCTGGTTGTCCTAAAGGTGCTATTCTTTTTTTTTTTTTTGTCAAGAGTCAACTAGACTCTCTGGGTTTTTTTTTTTCTTTGAAAACGTTTCACTTCTCCTCCAAGAAGCTTCTTTGTTCTCCCCAAAAACATGTTTAAAAGCATTTTGGTACCTTTCAGATTAGAACATAGAATAACAGGGTTTTGGGAGACCTTGAAGGCCTTCTAGTCCAACCCCCTGCTCAAGCAGGACACCCTCTCCCACTTTGGACAAAGAGGTATCCAGTCTCTCCTTAAAAACCTCCAGTGACGAGGCACCCACGACTTCTGGTGGCAAGCAGTTCCACTGGTTAACTGTCCTCCCTGTCAGGAAATTTCTCCTGAGTTCCACGTTGCTTCCCTCCTGGATTCGTTTCTATCTGTTGTTCCTTGTCTGGCCTTTTGGTGCTTTGGAGAAGAGTTGGACTCCCTGTCATCTTTGGGGCAGCCCCTCAAATCTTGGATATATCCAATACCATATCCTCCATAATCCTTTTCATTAAACTAGACCTGCCCAGTTCCTGCAACCGTTCTTTGTATATTTTAGCTTCCAGTCCCCTAAATCCTCTTTCTCGCTCTTCTCTGCACTCTTTCCACAGTCTCCACATCTTTTTTTTAATATCGTGGTGACCAAAACTGGCTGCCAACTATTCCAAGGGTGATCTTACCAAGGCATTATAAAGCAGGACTAACCCTTCACAAGATCTTGATTCTATCTCTCTGTTTCGGCATCCTGAATCAGAATAGAGCTGGAAGGGACCTCGGAGGTCTTCTAGCCCAACCCCTCCCCCTTGGCTCAGGTGGGAGACCCTATAGGTGGCCCTCCAGTTTTTTCTTAAGTATGTTTTGTCAGCCAGGGTCAAATCCATCTGGGGGTGATGCTGTCTATCCCACATTTTTTCTAGCTTATTGAGAAGTAAATTGCGGTCTACTTTGTCGAATGCCTTATTGAAGTCCAACTATACTCTCTCCACAGCATTTCGCTGGTCTACTCATTTAGTCACTTTGTCAAGCCGTGCTGACTGCTAGTTACAACTTCATTTGTTTCTAGATCTTCGCAGATCCGGTATTTTTTATTTCACCCCCACACACCCCAATCTATTCCCAGGCACTTTTCTAAAGTGGGTTTTTTTTAAGTGCCATGTCCTAAAATGGCAGCCTGGCACTCGCTTCAAACCAAGTTTGTTCGATAAGGCCATTCAATTTAAAAGGGAGAAAAACTTGAGCAGGACACCTTATACCATTTCAGACAATTGACTGTCCACTCTTTTTCTTTAAAAAAAACCCTCTGAGGAGTGCATTGGCTTGGCTTTTTTTTGACAGCCGCAGCATAGCACAGACTCATGCTCCAATAATGGCTTATGAAGACACCGACTCTAGGACCATTTCACGGGTACTATGGTGCCCCCTCTTCCCTACCTGCGCATGGGCAAAGCATGGCGCTTCCTCCTGCTGCGGGAGAGAGGGCAAAATCAGCGGATAGGATTGGCGAGGTCTAGGTCTCCCCACCCCTCCACCCCCCGTAACACAGGAAGCCCAGCCCCTCCCTCTCTGAGGCATCGGATCTTAGGGGTGTCTGTCCCAAAGACCCAGCTAGAAAAAAAAAAATCAAGATGGCAGCCGCAACTTTGTGGTGGAAACTCCGCCAGTTTCTTACATGCATTGCAAGCACCATCAGTGACTTTAGAGATGATCCTGGAGAGAACTTGATCTCCCCAGAGCAATTCATTGCCTGAATTCTGCAGGATTTCCTTTCTGGGACCTCTCCTTGGCCTCTGTTCCCTTGGCTAAGCACCCAGCTCCTTCCTTTCCCTTTTTTATAACAGAGGTCCCCAATCTCAACCCCCCAGGCCAGGCTGTGGCAAGCCAGAAACCAGGCCTCACGTATAAATGAAGCTTCGTCTACAGAATGCAGGCAGGATGCAAAACCACGTCCCCTACGGTCCACGGGAAAACCTCTCTCCGTGAAACTGGCCCCGGGTGCCCGAAAGGTTGTTTCTAATTGCTTCCCCCAGCCTCCTGCTCCTTCCTGGATTTCTTCAGTCCTCCTTAATATGACTCAGAATGCCTGGAGCACCATATTTTTGGGTGGGGTGGGGTGGAAGGAATCTGACCAACTCACAATAAAAGGGAACCATTTTCTTTTTCTTGGATTCAGAAAATATTGTTCGGTTGAAGCTGTCCCAAATGGCATTCACCTTTCTTTACCGCTGGATGAGAGTGCTGGCTCTGTCGGTGTGTTTTTCAAGACTCTTTTTCAAGATAAAAATCTCTTCAAATCTTGTATGCAATTGATTTGAATTGTCCTGGGAGAGAGGGAGAGTGGAACATAGAACATAGAATAATAGGGTTGAAAGGGATCTTGGAAATCCAACCCACTTCCTATAGCAAGAAACCGTACACCATGTCAGGCAAATGGAAGAAAAGGAAGTGTAAAGTCCCAAAATGTACTTGAGTCATCAGAATGCCAAAGAGAGAAGAGACTTTGGGGAAATATATCAGCTTTTATTTGTAAATAAAGAAGAGCTGGATAGACATCCCACAACATACAGACAAACAGCATGCAGTGAAAGGCCCCACCTTGGAGAAAGTATGGCGCCCCTTTATACCTTCAGAGACATCAGCTTAGTACCAATTCTGGGCCCCTGACCCATGCCTTCCCTGTAGGCCTGCCTTGGCCCTGCAGCAAGGAACAGGGGGAGCTTGGTGCTTAGCAACACAGGTATTTGCCTGGTGTAACCCTGCCAAGTTATGACATATTCTATTCCAGGCATCAAGTTATGCAAAAAAAAAAAACCCCAAGATAACTGAAGTTAGATCACTGGTGGAAGCAAATGGCAGAGGGAATTCTAATGCTTACAGAAGTGAAATAGCAAGTAATTATTATGTCCTTTCATTCCTCCTTTTTCTTTAAGGCCAGGATGCCTCCTGTCAGTGGTGGACTAGGGGAGCATATTTAAAGGGGACAATCTGGAGGACCATGATACTTGCTGGTGTATTGGGAGGAGTAGCAGACTCCCAATGAGCTGGATTAAAGGGATGAAACAGGTGAGGCGAAGGAGACCTCCAAAGGTTAACACCACTAGACATCCAATCCTGCTGTTTAGCTATTAAATTTAAAGCAATAGCAGTTTCATTAGTTATTATTTCAAGCACTGCCTATAATAACCTTATAATTCCAATCAGCATATTAATGGGAGTTCTATAACTTATACATACTATCTTCTGCTCAGATGGCTGGTCCGTATATATCTGACATTCTTTCTGGAGGCCGCACATCATCCTTCCTCATAAACAGGTACACCCAGTCATTCACCTTGTTAGATGGGCAGTAGGGAAAAAAAAACCAGGTTTCACAGAACCTCATACACCTACTCCATATCATCGGCCAGAAAATTGCACATAGGCAAAGTTTCCACATATCAAATATAAGTTATCTGGAGCGTGACAATTAAGAGTTACCACATCCATCCATAACTCAATCAGTTTAGTTATATTTTCAAATTACTAGGTTGTGTCAGGGTTATTGCAGACTGAAAGGTCACATCAAGCAAAGAAAATATCCTTGTAATATGTGAAGTTTCACACTGATCATTGCATTATATTCTCCTCCTATTAGTGCTTTGCGTAAGAAAATTATTCCAGAATCGAATTGAATCGAATTGAATAAGGAATAGAATAGAATTCTTTATTGGCCAAGTGTGATTGGACACACAAGGAATTTGTCTTTGGTGCATAAGCTCTCAGTGTACATAAAGGGAAAAAATACATTCATCAAGAATCATAAGACATAACACTTAGTGATAGTTATAGGTCATATAAGTAAGTCATAGTCATAGGTTATAGTTATAGTCTACTAATAGTCCCAATCATCATCATCATCTAATAATCATAATCATAATAATAATCCAAGTCATAGATGATCATAGGTTACTAAGAATTGAACCATTGCATTAAATCAATCCATTCTATATCTTCAGGGTTTATGATATTACTATCTCCTAGGTAGATTCAATTCAGGTTGACCTGAATTCAATGCCCCAATATATAGAGTTTATATGGGAGCAATCCTGTGCACAGCTCCACAATCACAGCATCCCACTATTCTCCGCAGGCGTGTATCACTTCACAATCACAACAACATTCAATTCCCATCACAGAACCAACACAATTGGTAGAGTGCAAAGTTGCGCAGCTTCTTTGGGACCTTCAGATGGAATAAGAGAGGCCTCAAGCTGGAAAGACTCAAAAGTTGCTACTCCTACACCAAGAAAAATCACAAACAAAAACCATTCATACCACCATGACCACATCTGTTTTGGGGGATGTTTATTCTCAGCGGGTCTTCTCCAGGAATCACCTTCCACTCTTTCAGTTCTCCCACTGGTCCTTTGACATGTGTGTGATAGTCCATGCTTGGTTTTTAGTTTGGACTGATGTTTCAGTGGTCAGCAGGTAGGGCCTGCCCAGAGCTTGGCTAGGTTTTTCCTCACGTCAGCTTTTATCATCAGGCTGGAACTTATGGACAGCAAATTCGAGAGGCAGAGTTTGAGCTGGTAGTCCTTTGTTTCAGAGGTAAGATTAAGAAGAAGAGAGGCCAAGTATACAGTTCTTTACAGATTTACAGGTTATCAGAGTTGGAAGGGACCTTGTAGGTCATCAAGTCCAGGGGTTGCCAACCTTGTGGACCCCAGGGACCAGCAAACTCATAATTTTAAATCCCGTGGACCAGAGACCCTGGGAAAATTCCCCAAAAAGTCTGCAGGAAAATCCCCCACCCCGTTTTCCTACTGATCGATCGTTCTTTATTTGGGATCACAGGATCCCGTCTCCAGCTCCGTTCTCAGGGGGAGAGAGAGAGGGGAGAGACTTTTGGCTTCATGCAAGGAAAGCAGCAGAAGTCTTTTTTTTTTTCTCTGCCCCAAACTCCGCCAGAAAGGAGTCTTTGCCGGCGCAGCCTCTTGGAGCAAGGAGGCCTTGCAGGGTCTCAAAGACTCATTTCTGGCAGAGTTTGGGGGAGAGAAAGAAAGACTTTTACTACTTTCCTTGCGTGCAGGCAAAAGCAGAAGAAGAAAGAAGCGGAAAGAAGCAGCCTGGTGGCCAGGCGCGTGGGGTGAATGGGGTGAGTTCTCCCCTCTCCCCTTTCCCCCTTCCCCTCACTACAGATTACAGATAATCAGAGTTGGAAGGGACCTTGTAGGTCATCTAGTCCACCCCCCCACCCAAGCGGGAGACCCTACACCATTTCTGACAGATGGCAGTCCAGTCTCTTCTTGAAAGTCTCAAGTGAGGAAGCTCTCACAACATCCGAAGGCAACTTCTGTTCCATGGGTTGATTGTTCTCACTGTCAAAAAGTTTCTCCTTATTTCCAGGTTGAATCTCTCTCCTTGGTCAGTTTCCATCCATTATTCCTTGTCTGGCCTACAGGAGCTTTGGAGAATAGCTTGACCCCTTCCCTCCTCCTCTCTGTGGCAGCCCCTCAAATATTGGAAGACCGCTATCCTGTCTCCCCTGGTCGTTCTCTTCCCTAGAGCAGCCAGGCCCAGGTCTTGCAACCGTCCATCGTGTGTTTTAGCCTCCAGTCCCCTTATCCTCCTGGTTGCTCTTCTCTGCACTTTTTCTAGCGTCTCAACACTACCTCATGTTGTTCGCAATGCAAGTGACGCAAGCCTTGTGTTCCCACGCAGCCTGGATTAATTGCTTGGGGGTGACATTTCTCTGTGGACCACCAGTGGTCCCCGGCCCACTGTTTGGCAACCACTGAACTAGTCCAATCCCCTGCCTAAACCGGAGACAAAGAACATGCAGTGAAAGGCCCCACCTTGGAGAAGGTATGGCGTCCTTTTATACCTTCAGAGACATCAGCTTAGTACCAATTCTGGGCCCCTGACCCATGCCTTCCCTGTAGGCCTGCCTTGGCCCTGCAGCAAGGAACTGGTCGTGGTGGTGAGGGGATGTCTGGAGCCTCCATTCCATCTTCCCTTTCACTCCACCATGGTTTGTTGGCAAGCTGAGAAACAATAATGGCTGCATCAGCAAAAGTGTCCTTCAGAACTTAACCCCCTAAAATGTAGGTGATACCTGGAACAGCTGTTAAGTGAGCAGCATGGTTGTTAAGTGAATCGGGCTTTCCCCTGGACTTTGCTTGTCAATAGGTCGCAAAAGGGGATCATGTGACCCTGGAACACACACACACACACACACACACACACACACACACACACACAGAGTGGTGGGACTTATCTCCGGGGAGGGGATGAGTCTGCCTACCGAGATGAGGTGGACCAGTCGCTTTCATGGTGTGGAGACAATAACTTGGTCTTCAACACCAATAAGACTAAGCAGCTTATAGTGGACGAGAGAAAGAACAGATCAGACCTCCAGCCCTTGCTTATGAATGGACACCGAGGGGAGCAAGTGGCCAGTTTTAAATTTCTGGGTGTTACACTAAAAGAGGACCTGACCTAGGGGGTCCACATTGCAGCCCTGGTCCAAAGGGCCCAGCAGAGATTAGACTACCTGAGGCTTCTCAGGAAACAACAACTGGATGGAAAACTGCTGGTGATCTTCTACCACTGAGCAATTGCTTTATTTTCGCCGATGATGTAAAGCTATTCAACACCACAGACAGTACTGCTACCCTTCAAAAAGACCTTGACTATGTATCAGAATGGTCAAACAAATGGCAACTTCAAATCTCAACAAATAAATGCTCTGTCTTACATATTGGCAAATATATATATATATATATATATATATATATATATATATATATATATATATATATATATATATATATGAATCTTTGGTTATTCGGGTTTTCTCCCGCGTAAGATTGGAAGTATCTAGGCAACGTTTCGATGAAGTCTCATTCATCATCTTCAGGCTTGGTCTTCAGCTTGGTCTTCAGGCTTGGTCTTCAGCTCTGTGCTTCTCAGAGTGAGAAGCACAGAGCTGAAGACCAAGCCTGAAGATGATGAATGAGACTTCATCGAAACGTTGCCTAGATACTTCCAATCTTACGCGGGAGAAAACCCGAATAACCAAAGATCCACATACAATACCCGCGAGAACCTCAGAAAACATATATATATATATATATATATATATATATATATATATATATATATATATATATATATATATATATATATATATATATATCAGAAAATAAAATACAAGCTGAATAGTCAAGACCTTGTTGATGATCCAAGCTCTGTAAAGGACCTTGGAGTTCTCATCTCAAATGATCTAAGTGCTGGAGCCCACTGTAACTACATAGCCAAAAAGGCATTAAGAGTTGTTAACCGAATCTTACGTAGCTTTTTCTCTGGTAATATCACACTACTAACTAGAGCATACAAAACATTTGCTGGACCAGTACTCGAATACAGTTCATCAGTCTGGAACACCACATTATGTATTTGATATTAGCACAGTTGAGGAAGTCCAGAAATATTTCACAAGAAGAGTTCTCCCCTCCTCTACTTGTTGCAGAAGACCTTATGCCACCAGACTCGAAATTTTAGACCTAGAAAACCTAGAATTACGCCGCCTTCGGTCTGATCTAAGTATGGTATATAAAATCATACATTGCAATGTCCTACCTGTCAATGAATACATCAGCTTCAACCGTAACAACATTAAGAGCACACAATAGATACAAACTCAAAGTTAATTGCACCAAACTTGATTGGAGGAAATACGACTTCAGCAACAGACTGGTTAATGTCTGGAATACTCTACCTGACCCTGTGGTTTCTTCCCCAAACCCCGAAAACTTCAACCTTAGACTGTCTACTATGGACCTCACCCCTTTCCTAAGAGGTCTGTAGGGGGCAGGCATAAGCACACCAACGTGCCTACCATCCCTATCCTATTGTTTCTTTTATTTTTTATTTTTCTTATATGTATCCATGTATTCATAACTATGTTTTTACTTATACCTATTATCTTGTAAGCAATTGACAAAAATAAATTAATAAGTAAAAAAAAATATATATTTTTAACTTACGGCACCTCTGTATGGTTTGCCAATTGCACAGGGGCAGATAAGACGGCACTCCAGAGGGTGAACATCATTGTCCAGAGGGTCATTGGTTGCCCTCTCCCCTCTTTGGAAGAGCTTTAGAGCTCCTGCTGCCTTAAGAAAGTTCAAAACATCTTCAAAGATCCATCTCGTCCTGGGCACACACATACCCCCCCTTTTTTTTTAACTATTACCATCTGGCAGATGGTATGGGATAATAAAAACAAGGACAAATAGGCTAAAAAACAACTTGTATCCCAAGGCAGTAACTCTTTTGAATTTTACTGTATAGTGCGGTGTTGGTGTGGTGTTGGGGATTCTCAGTTCAATGTGTGGAGTGTGAAGAGTGTGTGTTTGTGTTTATTTTCCTGGTCATGATGTGCACTGAAGATGGTGTTTGATTTCATTGTATGAGATGCAGTGACAATAAAGTAAACTAAACATGAAAGCATTTTAGAGATACAACCAATAAGAGGAAAATATCTGTACCTCAGAGCTGTGGGGTCCTTAGTAACATCCTTAGCTAAAGCCCTGATGATATTTCTTAGTTGGATAATGAAACATCTGCAACAAAACCACCAAGCTCAGAGAGCACCAAAAATTCCACAGAGAAAGAAACTCAGATAAGCAGGGATTAACACCAGACAAACCTTAATCAAGGCACTTTTAAGGGAAAAATCTCTCTCCTACCAACACAGACAAGGCAAGCCACTAGTATATGAAGAGAGAGCAAACCCCACACCCTCTACTAGCACTGAGGGGATTATCTAGCTTGGTAATGAAATGTCTGCAGGAAAATCACCAAGCTCAGAGAACACCAAGGAATTCACAGAAGGAGAAACTCAGATAAGCAGGGATTAACACCAGACAAATAATCCAGCAATATCCTAATCAAGGGACTATCAAGAGAAAGCCCCACACTCCCTATTGGTGGTCTAGTGGTTAGGATTCCTGGTCATCAATCCAGTCATGGTGCAACTGAAGTTGCCCCGACTGTTAAGGAAAATACACCGAGGGATTCCATAGTAGCCTTTTAAAACCTGTGGGAGGGACCCGAAAATGGGGCGTGCGGGGGCCAAAAATGGGATGCACAGAGGCCAAAAATGGGGTGTGGCGGCTGAAAACAGGATGCACGGAGGCAGCCATAGGCTAAGGCAATCCCTGCAGCCTGAAACAGCTGATCGTTGGGAGGCCAATCCAAGCGACTCTCGGCTGCTTGCGCTCATCAGGCTGTGCTGAAGCTGAAACAGGCTGTTTGCTGCAAAGGCAGATTTTTGTTTTTCTTGTTTTCCTCCCCAAAAGCGAGGCGTGTCTTATACTTTGAAAAATATGGTACCTAGTTGGGTAATGAAACGTCTGCAAGAAAAACCACCAGATGGAGATAAGCAGTGTGTCAAACCTGAAGCTGGTCTGGCTGCAGACTTTTTTTTTTTTTTTTTTGCAGGGATTTCCCTATTGGGGTTTCTTGGATGGATTCAGGTTGGCACAGCTTGGAGCTGAAGGGAGGGTAGAGACAGATGGTGGTTGTAGCCAAAACAGAATAGTTCTCTTATGAGTCAGAGACATTCCAACAATTGGCTGGCCAGAGAAGGAGGGGAGACGTAACCAGGCAACCAGCCACTAGCCAGATTGGACAATGTGGTTTATTGTTTTGGGAAAACAGGAAGCGTTTACTTTTTAATGTGGTGGAAAGTGCGGGAACATTCAGAGTTGGCTTTCCACTAGTTTAGGCCAAGATTCAGCGCTGGTTTTTTACCAGTTGATCTCCAAATAAAGCTGTTCTTTGAGGAACCAATTTGGCTCGGAGTTCTGCATGCAATGGGTGGTATTACTTGGAATCTTGACACACTGAGTAGCACCATTGGCCGCTCCTCACAGTCATAATGTACACGGAAGATGGTATTTAATTTCGTTGTATGAGGTGGAATGACAATAAAATAAACGAATTCATCCAAGAGTCAAGCAATATCCTAATCAAGGAAATACCAAGAGGAAAAAATACCCTCCCATCAATACCGACAGGACAAGCCATTAGCAGATAAACAGAGAGCAAATCCCACACTCCCTACTAGCACTCTGATGAGGTTGCCTAGTTGGGTAAGGAAACATCTGCAGGAAAACCACCAAGCTCAGAGAACAGCAAGGAAATCACAGAAGGAGAAATTCAGATAAGCAGGGATTAACACCAGACAAATAATCAAGGAATACCCTAATCAAAGAAGCCCCAAGGGAGGAAAATACATTCCTTCACCAACTCCGATAGGACAAGCCACTGCTGTATAAACAGAGAGCAAACCCCACACTCCCTACTAGCACTGACGCTGCTGCCTAGTTGGGTCGTGAAACATCTGCAAGAAAACCCCACAGCCCAGAGAGCCCCAAGGACTCCCACCAAGATGCAACAGATTGGAAGGGCAAAGACCCAAACAAACCAGAGCACCACGGACACTCTGCCCCCTCCCCACAATAGCTAGGACCCCAATGGGATTGGGAGGGGGGCAAGGAGAGAGCAGGGAGACCCAGAAAAGGCCAGCCACGGACAAGTCCTAACTGCCACACAAAGGGCAGAGCTTCAATTAGACGCCGGGGCAGCCATCTTGCCTTTTTTGACTGCCCCTGCAGGTTTCAGGGATGCGGGGGAGGACACACCTCAGATTTGGGGAGCGGCCAGCCCTCTTGCTGCCCACGTGGCTCCTCCGTTCCACAGACGTGACTCTTGGAATGCCCAAAGGAGGTTCAAAGAGGACGACAATGGGGGCCCTGGATCTTCTGCCCACCCCAGAGAACCCCTTGCCCCATCTTGGTTCTTCCTCACCCACCTCTTCTCCCCCAGCCCCTTTCTCTCTTTCTCACCCCCATCCTGCTGTCCGTCCATCTGTCTGTCTGCCCCAAAGGGGTCAAGGGGATGCAGAACTTAAAGGACCCACCTGGAACCTGTTTCTGAGTAACCATGCAAACAGAAGAAGGGTGCCCATGGCAACGGACTCCAGGAAGCCACGCCCCTCCCTCCACGGGGGTCCAGATGGGAAGACGGTCCTTCAGCCCCCAGAAGGAGCATGCAGCAGCCCAAAGTCTTCTACCCCCAGCACGAGACCTACGCCTCTCGACCCTTGGAGCGAACAGACGGGCAACAGCGCAACCGATGCTTCCCGGCGTTTGTCCTGCCCGAAAACCTTGCCTCTGTAGGTAGGCATCCCTTACTCAACCCATAGCTGGAGTGGCAGCCCTGGGGCGGGGGCTCATGTATGCCTTCCCAGGATTGGACCCTCTTCTGGGAGGGCCCAGTGCCCCATTGCAACTTCCTGGACCCAGCTGGACCTCACGGACATCCCCAGGGAGCCCATGGGATGTTGCCCAAGGGATGAATCAGTCTTATGGGTCAACAAGCCCCCCCTCCTGGGTTCATTCTTGGTGGGGCATCCTGGCTTTCCTACCCCTTTGAAAGGACAGGGCTGCAACCCCCCTCTTTCACTGCTTGAAACCCCCCCTCCAAGGGGATGACTGGACAGATGAAATTCTTGGCTGGGACAGGGGTGGTAGATTTTCACCATTTCTGCCAAGAAAGAACCCATTGGGACCCCTTGCTCTCAAAATCAACCTCTCTTGAAATGCCCTGATGGGATGGGGGTTGAAGACGCCCCTTTGCCGCCGCCCCCCCCCCAGGTAGCTGGTTTCCTAACACCCCCTTTCCTCCTCCCAGCAATTCAGCCTTGGAAGGAGATACAAAACTTCTTGCAAACTTCTGCAGGGGTGAAGTTGATGTAGCTTTCTGCTCCATTCCCCCCCCAATGGTTTCACCCCAACTTAAACCACCATCTGGCACAAATAGGAGGCCAACAGGTCAGAAAGGCACTTTAGAAGGCAAGGTCAAGCTAAACCAGGATTGGCGGCCCCTAAAAGCTGGCAGCCACACTTTCATCCGAATTTTACGCTGTTCAAAATGGGAAGCCAGAGTATAAAAACAGCAGCCAGAAGTGAGGAGAAATGAGAAGCCATCACTCCTGGCTTAATCAGCGAACCCTGGAAAGTGGCTGAATCATCTTGTGTTGTCATTACAGGAACACCCAGTTTGTACCACCCGTCCAGTCAAGATCTTTGCGCAGCGCCCCCAGCAGGTAAATATTCTGGGGTAGAAAGGAGCCATTGTGTCAGGGTGGCCTTTGTGCAACACCAGGATGCTGGCTTGTCCCTTCTGTGCTCGCCGTTGCGGTTAACATCAGAGTTTCCATCCACCGCAGATGCAACCCATTGGTGCAATATTTTATGGGGAAGGTGGAGCGGGGGAGGGTTGAGGGAAACCGGAGTTACTTAAAAATAAAAGTTCTTGGGAGGAAAATTGTAGAAACTGGACAGGCATCTTGCAGGGGTCCTGGGGGATGGGTGGGAATCACCCTCCCCATTCTGAAGATAGAGCTCCCCCCTTCCTGTCCAGGGGAAAAGACCAGGACTGGGCAATGCGGTGTCCATCAATGTTCCTCTAATGCTCAAGATGATTGATTCATGTTGCAATTACCTTTTCTCTCTCTCATCTATCATTCTCTCATCTGTGTATCTATGTGTCAAATATCTGTTGTCTATCATCTCTATCATCTATCATTCCCTCTAGCTTCATCATATCTATCATCCATCTCTCTCTCTCTGTCAATCGATCATCTCTCCCTCTCTCATCTTTCATTCCCTCTATCTTCATCATATCTAATCTATCATCAATTCTCCTCTCTCTCATCTATCATTTTATCTTTATCTTCATCCTCTCTCTCTCTCTCCCTCTCTCATCTATCATTCTCTTTATCTTCTTCATATCTATCTATCATCTATCATCTCTCCTCTCTCCCTCTCTCATCTCTCATTCTCTTTCTTCTCTCTCTCTCATCTCTCATTCTCTTTATCTTCATCATATCTATCTAATCTATCATCTCTCCTATCTATCATTCTCTTTCTTCTCTCTCTCTCCTCTCATCTATCATTCTCTTATTTCTCTCTCTCTTTCTCATCTACCTAATAGATCATCTGCCATGTCTCTCTCCTCTCTCTCTCTCTCTTTCTCTTCATCCTATCTATCACCTACCTACCTACCATCTAATATCTGCCTATCTCAGCCTCCTGCGTCTGTCCCTCTTCCTGGCCCATGCAGTGCAGGAGGTGGGAATGGGGTTCCTTGCATGTAAAGCATCCATGTATGGGCACCTGCTTTGGCTGGGCAAGGCCTTCTTCCCCGGACTTCAGGGCATCTCTGGCACAAGGAAAGCCATTTTGGACGCTTCCCAACCAACGGTGTTGCCCATCACACCCCGGCTGGGCTTAGGTCCCGGACTGGTTCCTCCCCTCCAGCTGTTCCTGACCTTTCGCCCTTGGTTGCAGGCTTCCACATGGCGCCCTGCGGCTGCTTCTTCGACCCCCGAATCT
>CM066328.1:2384135-2386635 GCA_033807585.1 Hydrophis major
AATCCAGCTTCCCCGTTGACTTTGATTGGCAGGTGGTTGCAAAAGGGGATCACCTGGAACATTGCAACCATCATAAATACCCCATTTCCCTGAAAATAATTATCCAAAAAATAAGACCTAGCTTGATTTTTTTACGCGTGTGTCCAATATAAGCCCTAACCCCCCCCCCCTGAAAAAATAAGCCCTAGTTAAGACCTCACCCCACTCTGGGGTGCACAGGGTAAAAACCAAGCTAGGGTGGGGATGGGGAAGGTTGAGCTGCCCTACCGATACTTACCTTTGGACAGTTGCAGCCAGGCCTCACACACCTGGCACCTGCCTCACCTTGCCGGCCCATTTCTTCTGTGGCCACTCATACGTGCCAATCCAGAGCTCTGTTATTGGCTGCAGAGGCCTTTCCTGATGGCTTCTGATGGCAAAACGAGGCCAGGGGTGAGGCCCGCGTCCACCAGGAGCCCGTTTCTCACCTGCAGAGGCCTCTGACGAAAGAACGGAGGCCAGGGATGATGCACTCAAGCAGCGGCGAGTGGCTACGGATGTGGGCTGGCAGCGGGCTCTTGTTAAGCGGGGAGAGTCAGTGGAAGGTGTCCCCCCAAAATAAGACCTGGTACCAGGAGTGGGATTCAAATTTTGTAACAACTGGTTCCGTGGGCGTGACCAGGTGGGCATGGCCATGTGACTAGGTGGGTGCGGCTTTTTTGCAGCACCCCCCCTCTCATTTTGGGGACCTTCTGGGCCTCAGGGGAATCTCCTGGACGAAGCAGTCAGTAAGCGAGGAGAATCCTGGCATAGCTGATCATCAGGAGGGAGGGAAAGAAAGGAAATACCTTAAGGAGTGACTGGATGGGGAAGAACACGGTCAGCTCGGGCATGTGTGCAATGTTATGCATGCACGATAAGAACTGACGGGGAGGGGGTGGGTGGGTGGAGAGGGGTGGACCGAGCCAGGCACATGATTTGCTGGTTTTCCGAACTGCGCAGAATCATAACAACCAGTTCTATAGAACCAGTCCGAACTGGTAAAAGGCCACCCCTGCCTGGTACCTTTTTGGTGGTAAAAAAATAAAAATAAAACCAGGTCTTATTTTCGGAGAAACACACTGTGGGGGGGACGGACAAGCACCTGAATTTGGATCCCGTGACAGCCAAGAATGCTACAAGAGTCATAAGCTGGAAAAAAAAAAAAAGGTCCCGGGTCCCCTTTTTTCCAGTGCCATTTAACTTGGAACGGTTGCTAAATGAAACCCTCGAGGACCACCAGCACTGCTCAACCTGGCTGGGGGAATCCTGGGAGTTGAAGTCCAACCCATCTTCAAGCAGGTCGGGTTGAAAAACTCTCTGCTAGAGTATCCCACCTCTGGTGGTGGCTCCTGGAGGGCCCAGGAGAAGACGGCGCTTAGCCAGGTGAGACAATGGGAAAAGAGGAACAGAAGGATGACGATGGATGTTCGTGGTTGGCCACAAGTGTCCGTTTATTGAGCAAGAGTCGGAGAGGACACCGGAGAGACGCCCTTCCCCTTCTCTTGCAAGGCGCAGAATCGACCAGCGGCCCCGGATCACAGTGGCACCTTGGCAGGGTTTCCCCCCCTCGGGGAGTGGAGTCAGTTAAGGCAAAAAGCATCAGAGCAGGAGGGAGGACGGGAAGTGGGCCGGCCGGGGGGGCCCTTGCAAAGAGAAGGACTGGCCAACGGTCGAGGACCTTCTCTGTCTTGCCGGACACCGGCCCGTCTTTGGCAAAGACCCGTAAAAGCATCAGGAGGAGGAGGAGGAGGGACGAAGAGGCACAGCGGCGTCCGGGAGGGTCAGGAGTCCTCGCAGGGCATCGTTCGGAAAGCTTTGGCACTCTCGGCGGAGTCGGGATAGAGGGGACGGGCGCACGGCCTGCCCGTCGGTTAGATCTCCTGCAAGGATGGGCCGGGGTCGCTGTGCTCTCGCTTCACCTGGGGCTTCACCCGGGCTCCGGCCTCGTCTCCCAAGGTGCCGAAGGCGTCTGTGGGAAAGGAGAAAGATGGGCCCAGCTTTACTCTGGGGTGAAGGTGGCCGGGGGACCCCTCCTCGTGGAGGAAGGCCAGAGGGTCCCTACCTTTCTCGAGCACCGCCGGGGACAGGGAGGCGAGGTCGCTGAACTGGAAGAGAGAAGACGACGGGGGTTCAATGGGGACTCCAGAGACCAGGCAGGGAGGGGCCGGTCTCCCACCCGGGCCCTCTCCCAGGGGTGCATGCAGCAATGGCGGCAGCAACGTTCAGGTCTACAGCCCCCGTGAAGCAGCCCGGAGGCCAAAGGGAGGAGGGGGGTCTCTGGAGGGTCTGCCAGAACTGAGCAGGACTCTCCCAGAAAGGGTGTCTCCAGCCCCTCCCGGGGTGTGTGTGTGTGTTATTTTTAAACGGGGAGAAGCATCCAGCTGGCCAGCCTTCCATGGGACAACTCAGGGCAGGACGACTGAACCATTCAATGGGATTATTTTAAATAAATGGAAAAAGAGGATTGTAATTTTTGTTC
>CM066328.1:2391635-2515989 GCA_033807585.1 Hydrophis major
GGGTCCTTAGGGGTCTCTGAGATTTGTGGTTTTCTTGCAGATGTTTCATGACCCAACTAGGTAGCATCATCAGTGTTAGAATGTAGTTGAATGCAACGAAATTTCATTTTAGTGTATGCCGACTAGAGCACATTCTATCTATCTATCTATCTATCTATCTATCTATCTATCTATCTATCTATCTATCTATCTATCTATCCATCCATCCATCCATCCATCCATCTATCTATCTATCTATCTATCTATCTATCTATCTATCTATCTTTAGCTATCTATCTTCTATCTATCTATCATCTAATATCTATTTATCTATCTATCCATCTATCATCTTCTTCTATCTATCTATCTATCTATCTATCTATCTATCTATCTATCTATCCATCCATCCATCCATCCATCCATCCATCCATCCATCTATCTATCTATCTATCTATCTATCTATCTATCTATCTATCTTTAGCTATCTATCTTCTATCTATCTATCATCTAATATCTATTTATCTATCTATCCATCTATCATCTTCTTCTATCTATCTATCTATCTATCTATCTATCTATCATCTCTCTCTCTTTCTTTCCCTTCCTCCCTCCCTCCCTCTCTCTCTCTATGCCTCTCTGCCTCTCTCTCTCTCTCTCTTTCTCTGGAAGTTGGGTTTGCTCTGTGTTTACATATTGTAGCTTGGCTTGCCAGCGTTGATTATTTGTCTGGTGTTGATCCCTGCTTATCTGGGTTTCTCTTTCGGGGGGGGGGGGGGCTTGGTGGTGGTCTTCTTGCAGACATTTCACTACGCTACCGCCATGGACTGGGACGTCCTTGAACCCATATTGCGGCGCCATTACACCCCCGAAGTCCCCATCCTGATACGGCGCAACGAGTTCTACCGCCGAAACCAGAAACCAGACGAAAAATTGAGCGACTTCGTCGCAGAACTACAGCGCCTAGGAGGACTCTGTGAGTTCGAAGGTCTGAACAGTCTCATAAGAGACCGCTTCGTACTCGGTTTATGGGATCCTACACTCCAGAGCCGACTTATGGCCAAAGGCGACATCAGCCTAGCCGATGCCCTTACAGCAGCCGCAGCCGCTGAAGCGACCCGCACGTCGGCAGACAGCATGCGAAGATCTGACGCGAAGGGCGGAAACAACAACCCGGCAAGGTCGGCCGACACAAGAAACGAAGCAACCGCACACTACGGTGAATACCAATCAAACTCCAGCACGTCAGAAGACGAGGAGGACATACACCGAGTGCAGACGGGACGCGGCGATCAACGAAGCCGAAAAGGTCGCAGGTCGAGGACCAACTGTGCCGGGTGCGGCGGCGATCACCCCAGGTCAGAATGCCGATTTTTTGACTCTATCTGTAGGCATTGTGAACGACGGGGTCACATCGCCCGAGTTTGCCGCCAAAAGAAGACCCGCAGCCCGCCCAAATGGGAACAGCATGACAGACGGAGAGAAAACTCCCCGCCCAGAACAAAAGAGCGTCAGCCAGACGGTCGGTGGGACCGCACTCAACAATCTCAAAGAAGCGGCGACGGTCGGCGAAAAGAAGAAACCCACCAGACGGTGACCATCGGCCACGCCATCTCCGACGGCGCCAGAAAGGTACATGTAGAAGTCCATATCGAAGGCCAGCCATGCAAAATGGAAGTGGACTCCGGGTCCTACCTTTCCATGATTGCATGGCGCGAAATCAAAAGACTGGTGCCTACACTGCAAAAGAGAAACGTGCATGCCCAAAAAGTCATCATAAAAGACTACCAAGGGAATCGCGTTCCGGTAGTGGGCACCAAGAACTTTAATATAACTTACAAAGGCCACACCGAACAACTGCCACTTACAATCGTCGATCGCGACCGCCCAAGCCTACTGGGTTTACAATGGTTCTCCCCGCTTAACATCGCGCTGACAGGTGTCAACCAAGTCACCATCGAAGCTTGGGAACAGCGGCTAGCCCAGGAGTTCCAGGAGGTGTTCGATGGAGGCTTGGGCAAGTACCAGGGGCCCCTTATCTCGTTTGACCTAGACCCAAGGGTTCCCCCTAAGCGGCTTAAACCTAGAAGGGTACCATTTGCATTAAGACCTAAAATCGACGAGCAGCTCGACAAGCTCGTCAAACAAGGGGTATTGCAGCCGATAGACCATGCCAGATGGGAAACCCCTATAGTGACCCCAGTAAAGCCAGACGGGTCCGTGAGAATCTGCGGGGACTATAAGGCCACCCTAAATTGCGCGTTACAACAAAGCGCCTACCCAGTCCCAATAGTGCAACATTTACTGCACTCACTAGGAGGGGGCAAAGTCTTTGCCAAGCTCGACCTCGCCCAGGCATATCAGCAGCTACCTGTGGACGAGAAAACGGCGGAAGCCCAAACAATAGTGACCCATCGGGGGGCCTTCAAGTGTAACCGGCTCCAATTTGGAGTCAGCGTAGCACCAGGCATCTTTCAAAGCCTGATGGAACGTTTGCTACAGGGCATCAAGGGGGTGGTGCCCTATTTCGATGACGTATTAGTAGCGGCGCCAAACGAAGCCGAATTAGAAAACAGACTCAGACAAGTCTTGACGAAATTTAAAGAAACAGGACTTAAAGTCAAACGAGAAAAATGCAAACTATGTACAAAGCAAGTAGAGTTTTTGGGCTATCTCCTAGACCAGCATGGCATTCACCCCACGACTAAAAAAGTAAAAGCCATCAAGGAAGCCCCCACCCCAAAGTCCAAAACGGAACTACAAGCGTTCCTAGGCTTACTAAATTTTTATAATGTTTTCCTACCTCAAAAGGCAACGGCGGCGGAGCCTTTACATAGACTCCTAGACAAGAGGGCAGCCTGGACTTGGGGGAGACGAGAACAAGCCGCTTTTCAAAGAACCAAAGACCTCCTCACCTCCGACGCTGTCCTGATGCAATTCAGTGAGACCCTGCCCTTAGCTGTCACTTGCGACGCATCACCCTTCGGCGTCGGCGCTGTCCTCAGCCACACCCTCCCAGACCAGAGAGAAGCACCCATCGCTTTTTTCACCAGGACTCTGACCAAACCGGAGCGGAACTATAGCCAGCTGGACAAAGAAGCTTTGGCTATAGTTGCCGCCGTTAAACGTTTTCACGAATACCTGTATGGCCGCCCGTTCACCATCGTGACGGATCACAAGCCATTGCTGGGCATCCTCGCCGGAAACCGAGCCACGCCAAACATCTTGTCACCCCGGATGACAAGATGGTCTGAATTCCTGGCTGCCTACAGTTACGAACTGCTACACAAGCCAGGTAAGAAAATTTCGCACGCGGACGCTTTAAGCCGCTCGCCTCTACCTGACACTGAACCTGACCCAGCACCAACAACAAACACCCTAAGTATCGAGAGCTTACCTATTACTGCATCTGACATTGCCAGAGAAACCATTAAGGACAGGCGCCTGGCACGAATCTTACACTGGTTAGAAAAAGGCTGGCCGGAAAAAGACAATGACGAGACTTTTAAAACATTCCGCCAGCGCCAGACTGAACTTTCACTACTAAGAGGGTGTATTCTGTGGGGTGACCGGGTGGTGATTCCGGACAGATTGCAAGAAAGGGTCTTGGAGATGCTACATGAGGGTCATCCTGGCATCGTCAGGACTAAAGCCCTGGCCAGAAGCTATGCTTGGTGGCCAGGAATGGACAAACAAATTGAAGCATGGGTCGCCAAATGCCACCGGTGCCAGGAGACCAGATCCAGCCCACCCGCAGCACCTATCCGGGACTGGGAAACACCACGGGGGCCCTGGTCCAGAATCCATCTTGACTTTGCTGGCCCCACAAATGGACATACTTTTTTGATCACGGTTGACGCGTACTCCAATTGGTTAGAAGTTAGCGACATGAAGTCCACTACCACAGAGGCCGTCGTAAAAGAACTGTGTAAACTGTTTTCCACACACGGCCTCCCAGACGTCGTCATCTCGGACAACGGGCCCCAGTTCACTTCCATCGATTTTGAACGGTTCCTGGCGGAGAGGGGTATCCGCCACGCATTAACAGCACCGGTGCATCCGGCGGCGAACGGTAGGGCGGAACGGATGGTCCAGTTTACGAAAAAGACCCTCCAGAAAATGGACCACGGGGAGATCAGCGACAAAATCAACCGACTGCTCTTCATACAGCACATCACTCCCAATACTACAACCAACAAGAGTCCTGCAGAGCTTCTGATGGGCAGAAAGCTGAGGTCCCCACTCGACAGACTGCACCCGACTTATAACCCGGAGCGGCCCCCAGACTCCAGCTCCAGGTACCGGACATTTAACCCAGGTGACCTAGTCTATGCGAAAAACATGACGGGGGACCCCCTATGGATCCCAGCCGTCATAACTCAAGTCACTGGTCCACGGTCGTACCGGCTCCAAACCATCGACGGGCGAGCCTGGAAGCAACATATCGACCAGCTCAGGTCACGAACAGCGACTGACCTCAACCCCCAAGACACGAACCAAGGGGGGAGGGAATACCCGGAAAGACAATCGCAGGAAAAAATAAAACAGAAATACTCACCGGAACACAGCCATCGCGAGTCCCCGCCGGAGAAGAGCAGTCTGGCCAGCTCTACCGACTCGGAGAAGCCAAGCGGGAGCGGCGAAATCCGTGACTCAACCGACCCGGTAGGCCCAGGCGGGAGCCACGGCGAAAGAACCGGCCCGATCATCCAGCCGGTTCGCACAGAGGCAGGAGCAGCCAAAAAGATGACCGCTCCGGCCGAGTTACAACAGGAAAGTGAGTTGCGCAGGTCAACTAGGACTCGACGGAGCCCCGCCTACCTGCGTGACTACACCACGTGATGGACCATACCAAGAGGGGAGGGGTGTTATGTCCTGAATTGGAATACTCGAAATCCCCGAGCCTTGATTGGCTAAGGCGCGGGGATTTCTGATTGGCCAGGCGGGCCGCGCTGATTGGCCCGATTGAAGTCTCCCGCGATTGGTTCAAACCAAGAGCGGGAGACTTGAATTGCTGCCATTGGCCGCGGCCGCCGCTGCGAAAGGTATAAAAGCCGCGGGCTTTTTGCCTTTCGCTGGTTCAGTTCTCCCAGTGTTAATAAAGAGCTTTGAATGAAAGTCACCGACTCTGATCGTATTTTTGCGGACACGACACAATTGATAAATAAAAGTAAATAAATAAAAATAAGTAAAAGATTCACTAGCACTGATGATGTTCCCTAGTTGGGTCATGAAACGTCTGCAAGAAACAACACCAAGCTCAGACAGCACTGAGGACCCCACAGTCATTCTCCTCCTCTTCCTCCTCCTCTCCCTCCTCTCTGCAAACCCCACTCCCTTCTATCACTGATGAAGTTCCCTAGTTGGGTCATGAAACGTCTGCAAGAAACAACACCAAGCTCAGAGAGCCCCAAGTGACCCCCTACTCTTAATTCCAAAATTCTCACTATTTCTGACAAACAAAAACTCGATTATACAGTATCGTTTTCGGGCCGCGTCCTGCTACAGAAGTGCCGGACTAGGAGTCCCATCCGGCAGTGTGCCCGTGGCCGTAAGGCAGCCCTCCCTGCTGCCCCCACCCCCCCGCCCAGGAGACCCCCCGAGTCCTGAACTGACCTGCACATTGGCAAAATCCACTCGGTTGAGATCGCTGAGCATTTGGTTGATCTGGGAGGTGTTCTGGAGGACGGCCCGGGCGGCCTGGGCCAGATGGTTCAGAGAGGTGTACCTGCGCAGGGTCTGGGCAAAGGCACTCACCACGCTCACCTGGGGGGACGAGAGAGCAGGAGGCTGTCCAGGTAGGAAGCCAGGAGGAAGCAGCCCCCCACCCCAGATATTTATGGTGACACCTGCCAGGGATATGTCAATATTGACCACCAGCGTTCCAAGCAATGCACCCATGGAAAGCAGACCTCCAAGGCAGACAAAATTCCCCAAGGAACAATTGATTGGATAGATCATATGGGCACAAACTGGTGAAAACCGACTCTGAAAGTTCCCGCGGCTTTCACCGGATTACAAGTCAAAGTTTTCCTCTTTTTCCCAAACAAACAGTCGCACGGTCCAATCAAAATGCTGTCCGGTTGCTTGGTTACTTGGCTCCTCCTCTGGCCAGCCCCCTGTGAGAAGGTCCTTGGTTCCCACAAGGTAACTTTCTCGTTTCGGCTACAAAACCCCCATCTGGCTCTTTGCCCCCCCCCTTTCTCTGTTGTGTGGCAACCCCGAAGCCTCCGAGATGGCCCTGGCCAGGCTCAGTTCAGGGTTGACATTCCCTTTCTAAGTTTAAAAGACATTTTGTGCATGTGTAGGCGCCCGAGATGAGATTAGGTCGGTCATGGGTCTCCACGGAATCCCACCACAGATGCAAACGGCATCGTTGCGTCCTTGGCAAGATGAGGTCAAGAGCCGGGCCTGGCATCCCGGTGCCCCCTTCAAGGAGGAAGAGGGTAGCGAGGGTGGCATTTTGGGTGGGAATTTTGTTCCCGGGGGGGGGGAGACAGCAGTGCTGCTTGTTTACCTTGCTCTGGACCACGGGCTGCGGGAACTCGCTCATGGCACTGATCAGCCAGCCCTCCAGGCTCTTGGCAAAGTTGCGGATGGCTTGGGTCAAGGTGCCTGCGGGGGAAGAGAAGGGAGCGGCCTCAGCCGAGTCGGGCAGCTGCGATCCCCGACTGGAAGACCCCAAGGTGCTTCTTCCCCCCCCCCTCCAAAAAAAAGCAACTGGACTTTTCTGATTTTTCTTTTGAAGAGGTTTCGCTTTTCCTCCAAGAAGCTTCTTCAGCTCTGACTGGATGGCGGGGAAGGGAAGGATTTATACCCCTTGCAGACAGAGCTGGACAGTTGCATCCTTTTTAAGAGAGTCCTTGAGGCCACTTGGTGGTTTATCTGTGACCTCGGGGTCACCTTGGAACTGCGGAATGGATTCTATTGTAGACCAGAGATAGACGATGCGGTCAGCAGTTCCAAGAAGGCCCCACACCCCATTTGCACCACTCAGGTGATCCTATGGCCCGCAACAATCTGGGTCCTCCTTTTACTGACCTCGGAAGGAAGGATGGAAGGTTGAGTCAACCTTGAGTCTGTCAGGATCAAACTGCCGGCTGTGGGCAGAGTTAGCCTGGAATACGGCATTCTAACCATTGTGCCACCATGACACCACTGAATTAGGAAATATCTTCAGTGCTAGAATGGAGATGGGTTTGTGGAATGGGGAGAGGAAAGGCGGAGGAGGAGGAAGAGGAGGAGGAGAAAGAGGATTGTGGGGTCCTTGGTGCTCATAGGTGACACAAGTCGGTGACATCATCAGAGTTGAAGGGAGTGCTGTTTAGATACAAGTGGTTTGCCCTGTTTAGTGTAGGTACAGTAGGAGCATTGATTTCTACTCGGTAGTTCCTAAAACAGCTGTTTGCCAACTAAAAAAATACTCCTTTGATCTTTTTAGTTGCCTGCAGAAAGGAAGTGAGGGAAAGCAGCCCATTCCTTAAATGTTTCAGATAATTGCTAGGCAGTCCAAAACTGTCTGCGTGCAAGATTATTATTGGAGAACATGATTGATGACTCTTGGCTGTGGATGTGTCCCATTGGAGAATATACACCCAGGGGGTGGGAGGAAGACCAGGGTGATGAATGAATGTATTTTAGTGTCAGCTGCACCCAGCTAATGCCAACATGGCCACTCCTAATAAATCTTTTTTTTTTTTTTACTCTGAGAGATATGGCTAGAGACTTATGATTTGAATGGGGGTGGATTTGTTGGGAGCTATTTTTTTACCAATCCAAAATACGCTAGAGAATTGTGTGAGACTGAAGCAAACCAGCCATCAACAGGCACAGAGAGATAAATAGCACGTACATACCGTTCAGAACCACAAGACCAAAAGGGAATTCTGGGAGTTGGAAGTCTACCTATTTTAAAGTAGGTGAGACTGAGAAACCCGGCCAGGGCAGGAATCTGTATTTTGGTACCCGCTAAACCCCTCCCCATCAAAAGAGAACCCGCCACTGCCCAAAGCAGTATGTTTCCACTGATGAACGGTGCTTTCTCCCCATGGCTGGTTATTGAAATCCAGTGCCTTATCCTACCCTCTGGAACAACCCTGAGGTTTTTCAGGCTGGCGAGAACCTCAGACTCTCCACCGATGCCCCATACATACAGTAGTGAACTGATATATTTGATTGTGAATGTACTAACAGCAGCTAGAATTGTATTTGCAAAGAATTGGAAAAAGGAGATAATACCAACACAGGAGGAAGTTATTAAAAAAATAGTGGAATGTGCTGAAATGAGTAAATTGACATTTGAAATTAGAGGACAAGAAAAAAAAAACAATATTATATGGGATTTATTTTATCAATGGTAAGAAAAAAAAGTGTGGAAATGATATATTTTATAGATAACTTTACAATATAAAAATAATAGAATTTAAGAGAAAATGATATAACAATGTATTTTTTATTAGATGAAGTGGCAATGGAAGTTACATTACATATTGGTTTAAAATGTTGAATATCCTATATGAAGTGGTGGAACAAATAGTTATTGTTAAATGAAAGAACCATAATGATAATAATACATATTGTGACCCAAGTTTCCATGGTTAATACATTGTGTCCCGTTTTACGACTTTTATGTATATATATATATATATGTTTTCTGAGGTTCTCGCGGGTACTTGTATGTGGATCTTTGGTTATTCGGGTTTTCTCCCGCGTAAGATTGGAAGTATCTAGGCAACGTTTCGATGAAGTCTCATTCATCATCTTCAGTTGAAGATGATGAATGAGACTTCATCGAAACATTGCCTAGATACTTCCAATCTTACGCGGGAGAAAACCCGAATAACCAAAGATCCATATATATATATATATATATATATATATATATATATATATATATATATATATATATATATATATGTCTGGCATTCAGCTTTGTTCGGGTATTTTCCCACGTCATAATAGTGGTACTTTTAAAGTTGTAGCAACGTTTCAGCAGAATCTCATCTGCCATCATCAGGCTACTGTATGGTATTCGTCTGTGAGTCAGACTTTTACAGTGGTTTCAGATTTAAATTTGGGGCAGCCTATTGTGTGCCAGAATGGTTTTTACTTCCTCCTGATTGGTTGAGAGTCTTGGTCTGTGTTTATTGGTCTTGGGGTTTGCTGTGTTCTGCTTGATTGGTGTTTCTAATATCTTCTGTCTGTTTTTTGGCTCTTTTTGTATCTTGATTGGCTGGCAACATTGTGTTACTTTATTGGAGGCCTTTAGTGTTACTTTATTGGAGGCCCGGCCACATACATTGGACAGACCAATAGAAGAATAAGCACCCGCCTGGATGAACACAAAAATGCAGTCAAAAACCTGGAACACACTTCCTCACTCGTCCAACACATGGAAGCCACAGGTCATAGCATCAACTTCAATGGCACCAAAACCCTAGCCACCATAGAAAATCCCAGCCACAGAATCATCAGAGAAGCCATAGAGGTTGAAAAAAGACCAGAAAGCATGAACAGAAGAGATGATTCCACCAGGCTGTCAATCATTTGGAAGCCTGCACTCACAAACAAAAAAATCTCCACACCACAAGCCAGGCAAACACCTGGGCACAAACAGATCCCCCCTGATACCTCCAGCTCAAACACACCCCAACCAGGCACCCAGATGAAACCCAGCTTCCTAACTAATGATAGCCGTCCATTTACCCGAAGCCAAGCTGCACTAAAGGCCTCCAATAAAGTAACACAATGTTGCCAGCCAATCAAGATACAAAAAGAGCCCCCCCCCAAAAAAAACAGACAGAAGATATTAGTAGCAGAACACAGCAAACTCCAAGACCAATAAACACAGACCAAGACTCTCAACCAATCAGGAGGAAGAAAAAACCATTCTGGCACACAATAGGCTGCCCCAAATTTAAATCTGAACCCACTGTAAAAGTCTGACTCACAGACAAACACTATACAGAAGCCTGATGATGGCAGATGAGATTCTGCTGAAATGTTGCTACAACTTTAAAAGCACCACTACTATGACGTGGGAAAATACCCGAACAAAGCTATATATATATATATACACATAAAATGGAAAATATGAGAATTTATGGGACTTGTGAAGGAGGCCTATAGACACATAGCACAAAATAAATGCAACCAGTCGACACACTGTACGTAATTGAAAGATGGTTTTATGTTTTGATGTATTGTTTTGTCTGTGTTTGTTTAGAAAAATAAAAAACTTTATAAAAAAAGAAAAGGCCCCCAAGGACTTGCAGAGAGGAAATATGACGGAAAACTCGGTGATGGAGGAGTCGGAGCTGAATGGGGAAGAGGAAGAGGAGGGTTCGTGCACACACACACACCCTGGTCCCCTTTTACGCACCGGGAACAGGCCGGAGAACGTCCGGGATGAGAATCTCCACCAGGGTTTGGTACAAGAGGTGGTCACAGCTCCGCATCCAGGCCAGGATGGGCTCATGTTTGCACAAGGCGATCAGCTGGTGTCTCGGGAGGATGGCTTCATAGGACTCTTCGCTGCAAAGGAAAGGCATGACTGAAAGCATCCGGGCCGCCCCTCTTCCTAAAAAAAGCCCTCCAAGGACTCGTCTCTGCATTCGGGGCCAACACTTCGAGGGCAGGGTTAAAATACAGGTGGTTCCCCCCTGTCAACTAAAAAAATATGCTCCTTTGGTCTTTTTAGTTGACAGCAGAAAGGGAGTGTGTCATGCCCTTGTTAACAGCCAGACTCTGAGGGAGAGGAGGAACAGCCGACAGGGAGTGGAGGTGTGATTGCGGAGGTTGTGGAGGCCACCTCTGAATTCTTTGAGCCTAACTGTCACGGGAAGCAGAGAGGCCTGTGGTGTTACCTGGAGGCTCCGGCAGCAGAAGCGCCCGTCCGGCTGGGGATGGATTCGGAATTCCAGAAGGAACGCCAAAGTTTCTCAAGGAATGGCAGCTGGAGGCTCACCACCACTTCGACGTTGGCCTGCAGGGACAGACGCCCCCCGCCCCCATCAGATTTGGTTCCAGCGTGGGGCAGACAGAGGGAGCAAGGCGTCTCTGGACAGAGGTGCTCCCGTGGTTGCCAAATGGACGCCGCACAGCGAGCGGCGAGTGGCAGGGCCCTCCAGGAAGGGCCACATCAAACCTGGCCCCACAGAATCACCTCGCAATGCCGGCGGTAGAAGAGCTGCAGAGCCTGGAGGTCGCGCGTCTCAATCCCTTCCTGCAGGAGGACGCTTTCCGGATTCAGGACCGGGAATTCAGGCAGCACGTGAGTGACGTCTGCGGGGCAAGAAAAAAATAATAATAATCGTTTGGGAGGGGTTTTGTTTGTTTTATGCACCGTTGCCATAATTGTAGTATCAGGGTTCCAGTTAACACACCCATTTTGGAAGCATCTTCAGGGCAACCATGTAGTTTCAGTCAATGTGGCTAAATTTTTGTTATATGGCTGGCAAAATTAGGCGGAATCTTAACTGCCCACTGGTGATCCACCGTGAATCGCAAGATATTACCAGTAGCCCTTCTGACTAACAACCACAATTGTGACCCAAGTTTCCATGGTTAATACATTGTGTCCCGTTTTACGACTTTTCTGGCCACAGTGGCTAAGGGGGAATCCCTGTGGTGGTAAAGTTAGTCCCTCGGTCGTGAAGTGAATCCCCATTGACTTCACTTATCAGAAGATCACGATCCCGGGCCACTTGACCACAGGGACACGGCAATGGTCGTAAGGGTGAAAAACAGTCACTTTTTTTCAGTGCCGTCGTAACGTCAGTCATTAAACAAATGCTTGAAAGCAGAGGGCTCTCTGTACTTCAAAGCATTGCACGATCTGGCTTTGAGGCACTGGCTTGGAGCCTGGGATTCAAATTTATATACAGATTAAATTTATGCCCTGTCTACCTGCCAGGGGCCTACCTGCCCTGGCCACCCTCGACACCCCTAAAAGTTTCTCCCAAAGTTAGTGGTTTTTTTCATCCATCCTGTTCTGACCCATCTCCCCAAACATGAAAAAGAAACCCTGATGTGAACTCAGAAGATTCCTTTATTCGGAATTCCAGCAGCTCTGGCAAAAAGTTTCTTTCGCAAGATAAAAAGCCCGTCCAGCCGAAAGATGAATAGTTGTCCACCACACCTGTTCATCTCCGCCCCCTGCCTTTTATCCCCAGAGCTAGTATGGGGCCTTGCTAGCAGCGGTGGCTCTTCCGTCCCAAGGACCGGCCCATAGATTTCTCCTGCTCTCCTCTCCTCTGCCTTCTGCACATCTGTGCGTCAGGCACTGGAGCCGGATGTTCCTCCTCTTCCTCATCAGCCACCTACAGACCTGGGGGCTGTTGACTCTCCACCTAAGGGCTGACAGACAGCCCAGGCTCTGCCTCTTTCTCTGCCAGCTCCATTCCCTCTTCCCCCTTGGAGCTCCTAGGTGTTCTGACCCACACCCTTTGCCAACAAATCAAACACAATTCAAAAAGAACAGAAACCTTGCAACGCTTTTGCAAAATAATTAGCTGCAATAAGCACGAGCCTTGCCAAACTATGCGAGACAAAAGATAACAGACAAGAAATAATTCGCAATACAAGAATCTTCAAATGTAAACTCAGGATACTGGAATGTCCACAAGGCTGGAGTCTCAAAACGTTTTTGCCTTCTGCAAAGAACATTCGTTTCACACCTGGCTTTTACCTGTTTAAAGGAGGGGCCATGACCTTGCAGCCTTACTCTTGAGTCGCCCGTGCTGTTGTAACTGCTCTTTCCTCCGAGCAACCCTGCGCGCATGTGCGTTTGGCCCAGGCTCCTCGGGAGCCTCCTCATTGCTGCTGCCAGCCCCCACAATCTCCCAAGGCAGCAGTCCACTCCCCAATGGTCCTGGCCCCTCATCTGAGTCCTCGCTCTCCTCAGCCGTCCGCACCTGCTGCCGGCTAACCACACCATCAGGTTACCCTGAGGCTGACCCTGACTCCCACACCTCCTCCTCCTCCTCCTGATTCGGCTGCCAGAGGGCTGCCGGCACATCATGTCGGATAAGGATATAGGATGGCAAGTAAATCGAATCATTAAACCCAAAGAAGATAAAACTTGAAGTATTTGGGGCTCCTGTAGAATGCTCTTTATTGACCAAGACCGACAGCAGGCAATCGGAAACATTTCTCACCAATGTATTGCTGGTGGTGTTGACACTGGGCCGCTACTGACTCTTCGGGAGTAGTGTGGGGGGCACTGATGCCCCCTCCCTCTGTTGCACCATCCAACTTCTGGGAAGGTCGGTACCTGCAGAACGAGAGGGGAAGAGACTCCTTTTATGCGGGCTTTCAGGGAAGGAAGGAAGAATAAGAGCGTAACAGAATTGGAAGGGACCTGGGAGGTCCTCTAGTCCGACTCCGTTTGAGCAAGAGACCATGTTGGACAAATGGTTGTCCGATCTCTTCTTCAAAACTTCTAGGGCTGGAGCACCCACAACGTCTGGATTGCTAGACTATAGAATAACAGAATTGGAAGGGACCTGGGAGATCTTCTAGTCGAACCCCGTTCGAGTAGGAGACCCTGTACCATTCTGGACAAATGGTTATCCCATCTCTTCTTAGAAGCCTCCACATCTTCTGGAGGCAAGAAGTTCCGCTGGTTCACTGTTCTCCCTGTCAGGAAATTCCTCCTCATGGCTAGGTTGCTTCTCTCCTGGATGAGTTTCCACCGTTCACTTTTCTTATCCTCGTGTGTTTTTAGAGAGTAGAATAACAGAGATGGAAGGGACCTGGGAGGTCTTCTAGTCCAACCCTCAGCCCAAGCAGGAGCCCTTATGTCATTTCAGACAAATGCTGGTCCAGTCTATTTTTAAAAAATCTCCAGTGTTGGAGCAGGTAGAACTTCTGGTGACAAGCTGTTCCACTGGTTCATTGTTCTTAGTGTCAGGAAATTTTTCCTTATTTCTAGGTTGGATGCAAAAATTTAGCAACTGGTTCTGCGGCCCAGTTGCTGGGTGGGCGTGGCCTAGTCAGCCTCCTGCACTACCCGGCCTGGGAGCAGAATCGGGTTGTGGGGGCCTGTTTTCACCCTCCCCAGGCTGTGGAGGCATCTCTGGAGGCCGGAAAGGGGCCCATTTCTGGCTTTCCAGAACCTCCAGGCAGCCCATTTTTTGCCCTCCCTGAGCCTCCACGTGGGCCCTGCACTTTCCTGTGATCCAAAACAGGGATTCCTGGGTGGGGCCAGCCAGGGGTGGATTTGCCGGTTCGCCAAACTGGCCACAAAATCAACAACCGGTTCAGCCGAACCAGTGTGAACCGTGTGAGCAGATGATTCCCTGGTTGGATTTCTCTTGGATAAACTTCCACCTGTTACTTCTTGTCCCGGCCTTGCGTGCTTTGGAAAACAGGTTCATCCCTAGTTGTGTGTGTGTGTGTGTGTGGTTGGGTGGGGGGACAGCTGGTCAGACGGGACTTCTGGAAACTTCCAATTTCCTCAAGGCAAGCCGGGCATTCAGCTACAGTTTTATTTGTTTTGATTGATTAGCCCTTGGGCCGTATCGAAGGGCAGAGTTCCAGATGTCAGGATTCCGGCAGTTTCCCCCCCCCCCCCATTTAAATCATGAGTCTTGAGCCAAACTTCCAAAACTCTAAAAGGATTTATCGGGAGTTAACATGTCTGGCACTGTTTGGGTGTAGCCGACTCTGAGACACATCATTCACTGTCACCCTTGACCCTGACTTTCCACCCACCTGGTGGAAAGTCACCTCTAATTCATATCCTCCAATGGGACACATCCATAGTGTCATGCCCCTGGTGGAGACTGACTCCGAGACAGCCGACAGGGAGTGGAGGTGTGGCTCCGAGGGTTGTGGAGGAGGCTGGGGAAGGGCAGAGGCCGGCTGGGCAGTCAGAGAAGGTCCCAGGCCCATCCTCTCTCCATCCTAGGGCAGGGAGCGGATAAGGGAGAAATGTGAATGGCGTGGTCTACGGGGGAGGAAAGGGCCCTGATCCCCTTCATGGGCTGCAGCTGTGACAACTGAATAAGAGGACGGACATGCGTATTGGCAAACGCTGGAAACAAAGCAAGGAAATATCTCTAGTTTCTGGTTTCTCTCTGGGTTTGGCATCCTTCCCATTGTGTTCTGTTATCTGTGGACGTCCTCCAGCCCTTATCTTGCCTGGTTTGTGTTGCTTTTTTCCTTCTTCTTGTAACTGTTTGTGTGGGAATTTTTTGTCTTCCCCCAAGGATATTCAGAGCTTGGAAGCAAAGTGAAGGAATAAAAGGGGCTTCCCCTGTTTTCTGTGACCGTGTTTGTTGGGTCTCCACCCTGGGTCATCACACATAGCCCAGAGTCATCAATCAAGATCTCCAGGTAGAATTGTGCATGGCAGAAACTTCAGTCACCTAGTTATTATCTTTGAAAACATTTATGGAATGCACTTTCGATTTCCAAGCTGCCAGCAGTGCTCTTTCAAACCCCTTTTCTGTTGGCAACTCTAAAAAGACCATAGAAATATTTCATGAGTTGACACCAGAAACAAATCATGACTGAAGATTTGATAACAGTGATTTCAAACGGAACACAGGTACACGGGCTTTCTGGATGGAGTGATGGGGTTTGTAGTGGCACACTGACTTCGCCTTATATTTTTCAGGAAGCCACCTTAAAAAAACAAACCAACATGGAATTTCTTTCTCCTTTGCAGTGTGTGGGGGTGGTGTCTTCTTCTGCCCCAATTTGAAAGGCCTTCTGTCATTCCATGAGGACTAGCAACATGAGTTTGCAACGTGCCGCTAAGGGCCAGGGTGGGTTGGGAGGAGCTCCTACCTCTGCTTCTGGTGGGCTGGTTGCTGCCTCATGGCCATGTACTGGGCATCTTCCTGCAAACGGTTGAGCGGCGACTCTGGCTTGAGACGGATCCCATAGTAATGGTACTTGGAGTTCCCCCTGCGGAGGATAATGGGCAGGGGGTTATTTCCAAGAGGGGTCGACTCCCACCGTCTCCATCCTCATTACCCTCTTCGTCCTTGAGGGGGCGCCATGAGGCCATGTCCGGTTTTGACGTCATTAGCAGAGCCGGAAGTTATAATTAGCTTTATGGTCCGAGTACAACAGGTGTACAATGAGATTGGCTGAGCCTCTCATGGCCCCCAACACAACTCACAGTGAGGAGAGAAGTCCCTAACCCAGTCCCAATCTTATTACACGGTCTAATAAGGGACCCTGTAGGTCATCTAGTCCAACCCCCTGCCCAAGCAGGAGACCCTACGCCGTTACACAGATTAACAGAGTTGGAAGGGACACTGTAGGTCATTTAGTCCAACCCCCTGCCCAAGAGGAGACCCTACGCCATTTAACAGATTAACAGAGTTGGAAGGGACCCTGTAGGTCATCTAGTCTAACCCCCTGCCCAAGAGGAGACCCTACGCCATTTAACAGATTAGCAGAGTTGGAAGGGACCCTGTCGGTCATCTAGTCTAACCCCCTGCCCAAGAGGAGACCCTACGCCATTTAACAGATTAACAGAGTTGGAAGGGACCCTGTAGGTCATTTAGTCCAACCCCCTGCCCAAGAGGAGACCCTACGCCATTTAACAGATTAGCAGAGTTGGAAGGGACCCTGTAGGTCATTTAGTCTAACCCCCTGCCCAAGAGGAGACCCTACGCCATTTAACAGATTAACAGAGTTGGAAGGGACATTGTAGGTCATTTAGTCCAACCCCCTGCCCAAGAGGAGACCCTATGCCATTTAACAGATTAACAGAGTTGGAAGGGACCCTGTAGGTCATTTAGTCCAACACCCTGCCCAAGCAGGAGACCCTACACCAGGGGTGGCCAACCTTGGCCACTTTAAGACCTGTGGACTTCAACTCCCAGAATTCCTCAGCCAGCAAAGCTGGCTGAGGAATTCTGGGAGTTGAAGTCCACAGGCCTTAAAGTGGCCAAGGTTGGACAGCCCTGCCCTATACCATTTCTGACAGATGCAGTTCAGCCTTTTCTCGAAAGCCTCCAGTATTGGAGCACCCAGAACTTCTGAAGGCAATTTCTCTTCCATGGGTTCCATTGGTCATCATTCAAATGACACGGTGATGCCCACGTGTGCGTGTGTGTGTGTGTGTGTGTGTGTGCATTTAAAGAGACCCTCTCCGCCCCCTCTCTCACCCAGAATTCCCTGCAGCCAAGGCTGGGAAACCCTTCTCGCAAAGCAGCCCTGGATGCCATAGAAAAAGCTCCCCCCCCAAAAAAAAAGGGGGGCGAGAGGAAAAAAAAAAAGGCTGGCCCGAATGCCTTGCAGAAGGGAATTCCCTCCACCTTCCGCTCCCTCCTCCTGAACCCGGGGATCCTTTCTGGGCTCGGAGCTGCTGCTGGAGGTGTGTGTCTGTGTGTGTGTTTGTGTTTGTGTCCAAAAAGGGCATGAGGGCAGCTTCTTCCAAATCGTGGACCCCCAAATATCCAACGTCCCCTTCCAGCTCGGAATGAGACCACTCCACTGCGGCCGCCTCCCCACGGCCAACTCGCCAAGGGACATTTTAGCTCTTCCATGACTTAAAATGAAGCAAGAAAATATCGAAATTGTGGCCGTTCTGTCCCATTGGACTCCCTCGCTCCCTCAGCCTCCGTTCTTTTGACCAGTCCACCCTTTCTTTGATATTCGCCTTACTCTTGACCCGTGGAGAGCCGGGCTATGTCCAGGGAGCCGTGGCCAGTGGTCTTAGACGCCTTCCCCCCCCCCCCACAATGCAGACCTGGTGCCCAGCCGGCGCGTCCTCAGGCCCATGAAGACGGAGCGGATCAGCTTCCCGAAGGAGGCGGCGTTGACCGGGTCCAGCTTGTGTCCCTGGCAGTGGCGCAGGTAATGGTTGTAGAGGGAGCTGCGGGGCAGGCTGACCCCTTCCGCCGTTTCGTAGTTGTCCAGCAGCCACTGCAGCTGCTTGGAGGAAGGGGAGAGGAGGCAAGGTGAGAGGAGGGAAGGAGAGGAGAAGAAAAGAAGAGAGGAGAGGAGAGAAAGAGAAGAAAAGCGAAGAAAAGAAAAGAAAAGCGAAGAGAACAGAAGAGAAGAGAGAACGGAAGGGAACAGAAGAGAAGGGAAGGAAAGAGAAAAGAAAAAAACAAGAAAACAGGGAAGGGAACAGAAGAGAAGATAAGGGAAGGGAAGGGAAGAGAAAGAGAAAAGAAAAAAGGAGAAAAGGGAGAAGGGAAGAAAAGGGAACAGAAGAGAAGGAAAGAGAAAAGAGAAGGGGACAGAAGGGAACAGAAAAGGGAAGGGGACAGAAGAGAAGGGAATGGAAGGAAAGAAAGAGATAAAAGAAGAGAAAGTGAACAAAAGGGAGGAGAAGGAAAAGAGAAAGAAAAGAGAAAGAAAAGAGAAGAGAACGGAAGGGGACAGAAAAGGGAAGGGGACAGAAGAGAAGGGAAGGGAAGGAAAGAAAAGAAAAGGGAAGAGAACAGAAGAGAACAGAAGAGAAGAGAGAACGGAAGGGGACAGAAGAGAAGGGAAGGAAAGAGAAAAGAAAAAAACAAGAAAACAGGGAAGGAAACAGAAGAGAAGATAAGGGAAGGGAAGGGAAGAGAAAGAGAAAAGAAAAAAGGAGAAAAGGGAACAGAAGAGAAGGAAAGAGAAAAGAGAAGAGAACGGAAGGGGACAGAAAAGGGAAGGGGACAGAAGAGAAGGGAAGGGAAGGAAAGAAAGAGATAAAAGAAGAGAAAGTGAACAAAAGGGAGGAGAAGGAAAAGAGAAAGAAAAGAGAAGAGAACGGAAGGGGACAGAAAAGGGAAGGGGACAGAAGAGAAGGGAAGGAAAGAGAAAAGAAAAAAACAAGAAAACAGGGAAGGGAACAGAAGAGAAGATAAGGGAAGGGAAGAGAAAGAGAAAAGAAAAAAGGAGAAAAGGGAACAGAAGAGAAGGAAAGAGAAAAGAGAAGAGAGCGGAAGGGGACAGAAAAGGGAAGGGGACAGAAGAGAAGGGAAGGGAAGGAAAGAAAAGAAAAGGGAAGAGAACAGAAGAGAACAGAAGAGAAGAGAGAACGGAAGGGAACAGAAGAGAAGGGAAGGAAAGAGAAAAGAAAAAAACAAGAAAACAGGGAAGGAAACAGAAGAGAAGATAAGGGAAGGGAAGAGAAAGAGAAAAGAAAAAAGGAGAAAAGGGAACAGAAGAGAAGGAAAGAGAAAAGAGAAGAGAGCGGAAGGGGACAGAAAAGGGAAGGGGACAGAAGAGAAGGGAAGGGAAGGAAAGAAAAGAAAAGGGAAGAGAACAGAAGAGAACAGAAGAGAAAAGAGAACGGAAGGGGACAGAAGAGAAGGGAAGGAAAGAGAAAAGAAAAAAACAAGAAAACAGGGAAGGGAACAGAAGAGAAGATAAGGGAAGGGAAGGGAAGAGAAAGAGAAAGAGAAAAGAAAAAAGGAGAAAAGGGAACAGAAGAGAAGGAAAGAGAAAAGAGAAGAGAGCGGAAGGGGACAGAAAAGGGAAGGGGACAGAAGAGAAGGGAAGGGAAGGAAAGAAAAGAAAAGGGAAGAGAACAGAAGAGAAGAGAAAAGAGAACGGAAGGGGACAGAAGAGAAGGGAAGGAAAGAGAAAAGAAAAAACCAAGAAAACAGGGAAGGAAACAGAAGAGAAGATAAGGGAAGGGAAGAGAAAGAGAAAAGAAAAAAGGAGAAAAGGGAACAGAAGAGAAGGAAAGAGAAAAGAGAAGAGAACGGAAGGGGACAGAAAAGGGAAGGGGACAGAAGAGAAGGGAAGGGAAGGAAAGAAAGAGATAAAAGAAGAGAAAGTGAACAAAAGGGAGGAGAAGGAAAAGAGAAAGAAAAGAGAAGAGAACGGAAGGGGACAGAAAAGGGAAGGGGACAGAAGAGAAGGGAAGGGAAGGAAAGAAAAGAAAAGGGAAGAGAACAGAAGAGAACAGAAGAGAAAAGAGAACGGAAGGGGACAGAAGAGAAGGGAAGGGAAGAGAAAAGAAAAAAACAAGAAAACAGGGAAGGGAACAGAAGAGAAGGGAAGGGAAGGAAAGAAAGAGATAAAAGAAGAGAAAGTGAACAAAAGGGAGGAGAAGGAAAAGAGAAAGAAAAGAGAAGAGAACGGAAGGGGACAGAAAAGGGAAGGGGACAGAAGAGAAGGGAAGGGAAGGAAAGAAAAGAAAAGGGAAGAGAACAGAAGAGAACAGAAGAGAAAAGAGAACGGAAGGGGACAGAAGAGAAGGGAAGGAAAGAGAAAAGAAAAAAACAAGAAAACAGGGAAGGAAACAGAAGAGAAGATAAGGGAAGGGAAGAGAAAGAGAAAAGAAAAAAGGAGAAAAGGGAACAGAAGAGAAGGAAAGAGAAAAGAGAAGAGAACGGAAGGGGACAGAAAAGGGAAGGGGACAGAAGAGAAGGGAATGGAAGGAAAGAAAGAGATAAAAGAAGAGAAATTGAACAAAAGGGAGGAGAAGGAAAAGAGAAAGAAAAGAGAAGAGAACGGAAGGGGACAGAAAAGGGAAGGGGACAGAAGAGAAGGGAAGGGAAGGAAAGAAAGAGATAAAAGAAGAGAAAGTGAACAAAAGGGAGGAGAAGGAAAAGAGAAAGAAAAGAGAAGAGAACGGAAGGGGACAGAAAAGGGAAGGGGACAGAAGAGAAGGGAAGGAAAGAGAAAAGAAAAAAACAAGAAAACAGGGAAGGGAACAGAAGAGAAGATAAGGGAAGGGAAGGGAAGAGAAAGAGAAAGAGAAAAGAAAAAAGGAGAAAAGGGAACAGAAGAGAAGGAAAGAGAAAAGAGAAGAGAGCGGAAGGGGACAGAAAAGGGAAGGGGACAGAAGAGAAGGGAAGGGAAGGAAAGAAAAGAAAAGGGAAGAGAACAGAAGAGAACAGAAGAGAAAAGAGAACGGAAGGGGACAGAAGAGAAGGGAAGGAAAGAGAAAAGAAAAAAACAAGAAAACAGGGAAGGAAACAGAAGAGAAGATAAGGGAAGGGAAGAGAAAGAGAAAGAGAAAAGAAAAAAGGAGAAAAGGGAACAGAAGAGAAGGGAAGAGAAAAGAGAAGAGAACGGAAGGGGACAGAAAAGGGAAGGGGACAGAAGAGAAGGGAAGGGAAGGAAAGAAAAGAAAAGGGAAGAGAACAGAAGAGAACAGAAGAGAAAAGAGAACGGAAGGAGACAGAAGAGAAGGGAAGGAAAGAGAAAAGAAAAAAACAAGAAAACAGGGAAGGAAACAGAAAAGAAGATAAGGGAAGGGAAGAGAAAGAGAAAAGAAAAAAGGAGAAAAGGGAACAGAAGAGAAGGAAAGAGAAAAGAGAAGAGAGCGGAAGGGGACAGAAAAGGGAAGGGGACAGAAGAGAAGGGAAGGGAAGGAAAGAAAAGAAAAGGGAAGAGAACAGAAGAGAACAGAAGAGAAAAGAGAACGGAAGGGGACAGAAGAGAAGGGAAGGAAAGAGAAAAGAAAAAAACAAGAAAACAGGGAAGGAAACAGAAGAGAAGATAAGGGAAGGGAAGAGAAAGAGAAAAGAAAAAAGGAGAAAAGGGAACAGAAGAGAAGGAAAGAGAAAAGAGAAGAGAACGGAAGGGGACAGAAAAGGGAAGGGGACAGAAGAGAAGGGAATGGAAGGAAAGAAAGAGATAAAAGAAGAGAAATTGAACAAAAGGGAGGAGAAGGAAAAGAGAAAGAAAAGAGAAGAGAACGGAAGGGGACAGAAAAGGGAAGGGGACAGAAGAGAAGGGAAGGGAAGGAAAGAAAGAGATAAAAGAAGAGAAAGTGAACAAAAGGGAGGAGAAGGAAAAGAGAAAGAAAAGAGAAGAGAACGGAAGGGGACAGAAAAGGGAAGGGGACAGAAGAGAAGGGAAGGAAAGAGAAAAGAAAAAAACAAGAAAACAGGGAAGGGAACAGAAGAGAAGATAAGGGAAGGGAAGGGAAGAGAAAGAGAAAGAGAAAAGAAAAAAGGAGAAAAGGGAACAGAAGAGAAGGAAAGAGAAAAGAGAAGAGAGCGGAAGGGGACAGAAAAGGGAAGGGGACAGAAGAGAAGGGAAGGGAAGGAAAGAAAAGAAAAGGGAAGAGAACAGAAGAGAAGAGAAAAGAGAACGGAAGGGGACAGAAGAGAAGGGAAGGAAAGAGAAAAGAAAAAAACAAGAAAACAGGGAAGGGAACAGAGGAGAAGGGAAGGGAAGGAAAGAAAAGAAAAGGGAAGAGAACAGAAGAGAAGAGAAAAGAGAACGGAAGGGGACAGAAGAGAAAAGAGAACGGAAGGGGACAGAAGAGAAGGGAAGGAAAGAGAAAAGAAAAAAACAAGAAAACATGGAAGGGAACAGAAGAGAAGATAAGGGAAGGGAAGGGAAGGGAAGAGAAAGAGAAAGAGAAAAGAAAAAAGGAGAAAAGGGAACAGAAGAGAAGGAAAGAGAAAAGAGAAGAGAACGGAAGGGGACAGAAAAGGGAAGGGGACAGAAGAGAAGGGAAGGGAAGGAAAGAAAGAGATAAAAGAAGAGAAAGTGAACAAAAGGGAGGAGAAGGAAAAGAGAAAGAAAAGAGAAGAGAACGGAAGGGGACAGAAAAGGGAAGGGGACAGAAGAGAAGGGAAGGAAAGAGAAAAGAAAAAAACAAGAAAACAGGGAAGGGAACAGAAGAGAAGATAAGGGAAGGGAAGGGAAGAGAAAGAGAAAGAGAAAAGAAAAAAGGAGAAAAGGGAACAGAAGAGAAGGAAAGAGAAAAGAGAAGAGAACGGAAGGGGACAGAAAAGGGAAGGGGACAGAAGAGAAGGGAAGGGAAGGAAAGAAAAGAAAAGGGAAGAGAACAGAAGAGAACAGAAGAGAAGAGAGAACGGAAGGGGACAGAAGAGAAGGGAAGGAAAGAAAAAAGAAAAAAACAAGAAAACAGGGAAGGGAACAGAAGAGAAGATAAGGGAAGGGAAGGGAAGAGAAAGAGAAAGAGAAAAGAAAAAAGGAGAAAAGGGAACAGAAGAGAAGGAAAGAGAAAAGAGAAGAGAACGGAAGGGGACAGAAAAGGGAAGGGGACAGAAGAGAAGGGAAGGGAAGGAAAGAAAGAGATAAAAGAAGAGAAAGTGAACAAAAGGGAGGAGAAGGAAAAGAGAAAGAAAAGAGAAGAGAACGGAAGGGGACAGAAAAGGGAAGGGGACAGAAGAGAAGGGAAGGAAAGAGAAAAGAAAAAACCAAGAAAACAGGGAAGGGAACAGAAGAGAAGATAAGGGAAGGGAAGGGAAGAGAAAGAGAAAGAGAAAAGAAAAAAGGAGAAAAGGGAACAGAAGAGAAGGAAAGAGAAAAGAGAAGAGAGCGGAAGGGGACAGAAAAGGGAAGGGGACAGAAGAGAAGGGAAGGGAAGGAAAGAAAAGAAAAGGGAAGAGAACAGAAGAGAAGAGAAAAGAGAACGGAAGGGGACAGAAGAGAAGGGAAGGAAAGAGAAAAGAAAAAACCAAGAAAACAGGGAAGGAAACAGAAGAGAAGATAAGGGAAGGGAAGAGAAAGAGAAAAGAAAAAAGGAGAAAAGGGAACAGAAGAGAAGGAAAGAGAAAAGAGAAGAGAACGGAAGGGGACAGAAAAGGGAAGGGGACAGAAGAGAAGGGAAGGGAAGGAAAGAAAGAGATAAAAGAAGAGAAAGTGAACAAAAGGGAGGAGAAGGAAAAGAGAAAGAAAAGAGAAGAGAACGGAAGGGGACAGAAAAGGGAAGGGGACAGAAGAGAAGGGAAGGAAAGAGAAAAGAAAAAAACAAGAAAACAGGGAAGGGAACAGAAGAGAAGATAAGGGAAGGGAAGGGAAGAGAAAGAGAAAGAGAAAAGAAAAAAGGAGAAAAGGGAACAGAAGAGAAGGAAAGAGAAAAGAGAAGAGAACGGAAGGGGACAGAAAAGGGAAGGGGACAGAAGAGAAGGGAAGGGAAGGAAAGAAAAGAAAAGGGAAGAGAACAGAAGAGAACAGAAGAGAAAAGAGAACGGAAGGAGACAGAAGAGAAGGGAAGGAAAGAGAAAAGAAAAAAACAAGAAAACAGGGAAGGGAACAGAAGAGAAGATAAGGGAAGGGAAGGGAAGAGAAAGAGAAAAGAAAAAAGGAGAAAAGGGAACAGAAGAGAAGGAAAGAGAAAAGAGAAGAGAACGGAAGGGGACAGAAAAGGGAAGGGGACAGAAGAGAAGGGAAGGGAAGGAAAGAAAGAGATAAAAGAAGAGAAAGTGAACAAAAGGGAGGAGAAGGAAAAGAGAAAGAAAAGAGAAGAGAACGGAAGGGGACAGAAAAGGGAAGGGGACAGAAGAGAAGGGAAGGAAAGAGAAAAGAAAAAAACAAGAAAACAGGGAAGGGAACAGAAGAGAAGATAAGGGAAGGGAAGAGAAAGAGAAAAGAAAAAAGGAGAAAAGGGAACAGAAGAGAAGGAAAGAGAAAAGAGAAGAGAGCGGAAGGGGACAGAAAAGGGAAGGGGACAGAAGAGAAGGGAAGGGAAGGAAAGAAAAGAAAAGGGAAGAGAACAGAAGAGAACAGAAGAGAAGAGAGAACGGAAGGGAACAGAAGAGAAGGGAAGGAAAGAGAAAAGAAAAAACCAAGAAAACAGGGAAGGAAACAGAAGAGAAGATAAGGGAAGGGAAGAGAAAGAGAAAGAGAAAAGAAAAAAGGAGAAAAGGGAACAGAAGAGAAGGGAAGAGAAAAGAGAAGAGAACGGAAGGGGACAGAAAAGGGAAGGGGACAGAAGAGAAGGGAAGGGAAGGAAAGAAAAGAAAAGGGAAGAGAACAGAAGAGAACAGAAGAGAAGAGAGAACGGAAGGGAACAGAAGAGAAGGGAAGGAAAGAGAAAAGAAAAAACCAAGAAAACAGGGAAGGAAACAGAAGAGAAGATAAGGGAAGGGAAGAGAAAGAGAAAGAGAAAGAGAAAAGAAAAAAGGAGAAAAGGGAACAGAAGAGAAGGGAAGAGAAAAGAGAAGAGAACGGAAGGGGACAGAAAAGGGAAGGGGACAGAAGAGAAGGGAAGGGAAGGAAAGAAAAGAAAAGGGAAGAGAACAGAAGAGAACAGAAGAGAAAAGAGAACGGAAGGGGACAGAAGAGAAGGGAAGGAAAGAGAAAAGAAAAAAACAAGAAAACAGGGAAGGAAACAGAAGAGAAGATAAGGGAAGGGAAGAGAAAGAGAAAGAGAAAAGAAAAAAGGAGAAAAGGGAACAGAAGAGAAGGGAAGAGAAAAGAGAAGAGAACGGAAGGGGACAGAAAAGGGAAGGGGACAGAAGAGAAGGGAAGGGAAGGAAAGAAAAGAAAAGGGAAGAGAACAGAAGAGAACAGAAGAGAAAAGAGAACGGAAGGGGACAGAAGAGAAGGGAAGGAAAGAGAAAAGAAAAAAACAAGAAAACAGGGAAGGAAACAGAAGAGAAGATAAGGGAAGGGAAGAGAAAGAGAAAGAGAAAGAGAAAAGAAAAAAGGAGAAAAGGGAACAGAAGAGAAGGGAAGAGAAAAGAGAAGAGAACGGAAGGGGACAGAAAAGGGAAGGGGACAGAAGAGAAGGGAAGGAAAGAGAAAAGAAAAAACCAAGAAAACAGGGAAGGGAACAGAAGAGAAGATAAGGGAAGGGAAGAGAAAGAGAAAAGAAAAAAGGAGAAAAGGGAACAGAAGAGAAGGAAAGAGAAAAGAGAAGAGAACGGAAGGGGACAGAAAAGGGAAGGGGACAGAAGAGAAGGGAAGGGAAGGAAAGAAAGAGATAAAAGAAGAGAAAGTGAACAAAAGGGAGGAGAAGGAAAAGAGAAAGAAAAGAGAAGAGAACGGAAGGGGACAGAAAAGGGAAGGGGACAGAAGAGAAGGGAAGGAAAGAGAAAAGAAAAAAACAAGAAAACAGGGAAGGGAACAGAAGAGAAGATAAGGGAAGGGAAGGGAAGAGAAAGAGAAAGAGAAAAGAAAAAAGGAGAAAAGGGAACAGAAGAGAAGGAAAGAGAAAAGAGAAGAGAGCGGAAGGGGACAGAAAAGGGAAGGGGACAGAAGAGAAGGGAAGGGAAGGAAAGAAAAGAAAAGGGAAGAGAACAGAAGAGAAGAGAAAAGAGAACGGAAGGGGACAGAAGAGAAGGGAAGGAAAGAGAAAAGAAAAAAACAAGAAAACAGGGAAGGGAACAGAAGAGAAGATAAGGGAAGGGAAGGGAAGAGAAAGAGAAAGAGAAAAGAAAAAAGGAGAAAAGGGAACAGAAGAGAAGGAAAGAGAAAAGAGAAGAGAACGGAAGGGGACAGAAAAGGGAAGGGGACAGAAGAGAAGGGAAGGGAAGGAAAGAAAGAGATAAAAGAAGAGAAAGTGAACAAAAGGGAGGAGAAGGAAAAGAGAAAGAAAAGAGAAGAGAACGGAAGGGGACAGAAAAGGGAAAGGGACAGAAGAGAAGGGAAGGGAAGGAAAGAAAAGAAAAGGGAAGAGAACAGAAGAGAACAGAAGAGAAAAGAGAACGGAAGGGAACAGAAGAGAAGGGAAGGAAAGAGAAAAGAAAAAACCAAGAAAACAGGGAAGGGAACAGAAGAGAAGATAAGGGAAGGGAAGGGAAGAGAAAGAGAAAAGAAAAAAGGAGAAAAGGGAACAGAAGAGAAGGAAAGAGAAAAGAGAAGAGAGCGGAAGGGGACAGAAAAGGGAAGGGGACAGAAGAGAAGGGAAGGGAAGGAAAGAAAAGAAAAGGGAAGAGAACAGAAGAGAACAGAAGAGAAAAGAGAACGGAAGGGGACAGAAGAGAAGGGAAGGAAAGAGAAAAGAAAAAACCAAGAAAACAGGGAAGGGAATAGAAGAGAAGATAAGGGAAGGGAAGGGAAGAGAAAGAGAAAAGAAAAAAGGAGAAAAGGGAACAGAAGAGAAGGAAAGAGAAAAGAGAAGAGAGCGGAAGGGGACAGAAAAGGGAAGGGGACAGAAGAGAAGGGAAGGGAAGGAAAGAAAAGAAAAGGGAAGAGAACAGAAGAGAAGAGAAAAGAGAACGGAAGGGGACAGAAAAGGGAAGGGGACAGAAGAGAAGGGAAGGAAAGAGAAAAGAAAAAAACAAGAAAACAGGGAAGGGAACAGAAGAGAAGATAAGGGAAGGGAAGGGAAGAGAAAGAGAAAGAGAAAAGAAAAAAGGAGAAAAGGGAACAGAAGAGAAGGAAAGAGAAAAGAGAAGAGAGCGGAAGGGGACAGAAAAGGGAAGGGGACAGAAGAGAAGGGAAGGGAAGGAAAGAAAAGAAAAGGGAAGAGAACAGAAGAGAAGAGAAGAGAAAAGAGAACGGAAGGAGACAGAAGAGAAGGGAAGGAAAGAGAAAAGAAAAAAACAAGAAAACAGGGAAGGGAACAGAAGAGAAGATAAGGGAAGGGAAGGGAAGAGAAAGAGAAAAGAAAAAAGGAGAAAAGGGAACAGAAGAGAAGGAAAGAGAAAAGAGAAGAGAGCGGAAGGGGACAGAAAAGGGAAGGGGACAGAAGAGAAGGGAAGGGAAGGAAAGAAAAGAAAAGGGAAGAGAACAGAAGAGAACAGAAGAGAAAAGAGAACGGAAGGGAACAGAAGAGAAGGGAAGGAAAGAGAAAAGAAAAAAACAAGAAAACAGGGAAGGAAACAGAAGAGAAGATAAGGGAAGGGAAGGGAAGAGAAAGAGAAAAGAAAAAAGGAGAAAAGGGAACAGAAGAGAAGGAAAGAGAAAAGAGAAGAGAACGGAAGGGGACAGAAAAGGGAAGGGGACAGAAGAGAAGGGAATGGAAGGAAAGAAAGAGATAAAAGAAGAGAAAGTGAACAAAAGGGAGGAGAAGGAAAAGAGAAAGAGAAGAGAAAGAAAAGGGAAGGGAAGAAAAGAGAAGGGAACAGAAAAAAAGAGAAAGAGAAGAGAAAGAAAAGGGAAGAGAAGAAGGGAAGAGAAATGAAGAGAAGAGAGAGAAGAGAAAGAGTAAAGGAAAGAGAAAGAGAAGAGAGGAGAGGGGAAGAGAAGACAAAGATCAGAGGCCATCCCATCCCAAAGAGGACCTGACCAAGTGGGGACACGACGTCTGGGAGATGGGAAAGGCGGCTCAGCCTCCTTGGGGAGTGTGTGTGAGTCAACTTCTGGGGTCCCCCTCCTCCAAGAAGCAGGGCCCCACCTGGGAGGACCCCCACAGCAAGGCAATGGCTGAGTGCCCTGGGGGCACAGTGGGCAGAATGCAGTACAGGTAGTCCTCCACTTACAAGGCTTCATTCAGCAACCGTTCAAAGTTAGAACGGCGATGAAACCGGTGACTTATATGGCCCCATGATCAAAACTCAGGTGCTTGGCAAGGGACCCACACTTATGACGGTTGCAGCGTCCCTGGGAGGGGTGTGTGTCACGTGATCCCCTTTGGTGACCTTCTGACAAGCCAAGTCAAGGGGAAAAGCCAGGTTCGCTTAACGACTGGGTGGCTAACTTATCAACAGCGGTGATCCACTTAACAACCGAGGCAAGGAAGGTTGTCAAAATGGGGCTTAATGAGTGTCTCACTTAGCAACATAAATGTTGGGCTCAATTCGTGGCCATAAGTCAAGAACTACCCGCATTGCAGGCAAAGTCTGACGTTCCCACAGCCAGCGGTTCGATCCTAACCAACTCGTCCTTCTGTCTTTCTGAGGTCAATAAAACGAGGACCCGGATTGTTGGAGGGGGGGGCAAAAACTCCATGGAGGAGTGGTCCCTCCAACCTTTCCCCCTTGGAGGCCTGGTATCATGCCCCTCTTAGAATCTGACTCCGAGGGAGAGGAGGAACAGCTGACAGGGAGGGGGAGTGGGGCTGCAGAGGTTGGGGAGGAGGTTGGGGAAGGGCAGAGGCCGGCTGGGCCGTCAGAAGAGGACCCAGGCCCATCCCCTCTCCATCCTAGGGCATGCAGGGAGGAGCGGATAAGGGAGCAACATGAATGGCGTGGTCTACGGGGGAGCAAGAGGCCTTGATCCCCTTCATGGGCTGCAGCTGTGAGCCCTGTTTAAAAGGACCAAGTGCGCATGGCAAAGTTGCTGGAAGAAAAGCATGAAAATATTTCCAGTCTGTCAGTTCTTATCTGAGTTCTGACGTCTTTCCCCGTGTGTGTATTTCGGTATCTGTGGACGTCTTCAAGCCTTATCCTGCCTTGTCTCCTTAATTGCTTCTGTGTGGTTTGTGTTGTTTTTTTTCTATTTATAATTTATATGTATTTTGAGTTTGAAGGCATTTCTTCCTTTTCACAGCTGTTTGTGGGGGAGTTTTTTTTTTTCTCCAGTCAATGATAATTGGACCTTTGAAGCCAAGTTGAAGGAATTAAAGGGACTTCACCGGTTTTTGTGACTTTGTCGCTTTTGTAACCCACCCTGGGTCATCACACCTGGCCTGCCGCAGGGAGGGGAAACGTGTGTGTGGCGGGAGTCCACGCACCCACCGTCCGCTCACACTAGGGTTTCGCGCATGAGTGCAAGGTGCCCACCACTTGCAGGAGGGTGGTAACCACACCATGACCCATCGCTTTTGCATCCTGGGTTGAAACAGGATACGGCCCAGTCGTGGGCTGTGATCCGTGGCGGGATGGGGGGGGCTGTGGACCCCTGCCACGGAGTACCTGATGCCCCCTTGCCCAATGCATCCCACCAACCCATCCGAGCCCAGGCCCTCAGAGGCAAAGGGAAGGGGAAGCCAAGCGCCAGGCAGGGAAAGAGGGAGGGGTCCCCAGGGGAGCGAAAGAGAAAGTGGGGGGCGGGGCGTGTTAGAAGCCAAGAGGGCTGGGGCAGGGGGATCAAACTCGACATCAGCTTTGGAAGCCACGTTCCACGCTTCCACATAGCCTGAGAAAGTAGGTTGTTATGTTTATTGGATCACCGTGTGTGTGTGTGTGTGTGTGTGTGTGTAATAGCAGGGTTATTGTAAATTACAGGGTTAGGCTGTGTTCATGGTTATAAAGTCAGTGTGGGGAGGTGGTTGCTCTCCATTCCGGCTTTGAACAGATCATTATTACTGTCAATACTGAATGTCGTCTGGAGATTCTACATTAAATCTTTTTCATCGTGTTTCACCGACTTGTGAAAGCCAGTGAGTAATGTGATTTGTGGTAAATGTATCCCGTGCGTAGCAGGCTGGGACAGTGGGAAGGGGTGTGTGTGTGATTTCAATTGAGCAGCTCTAAGGAGACAAAATAAAATTCTTTTCTTACTTCAAGGTCATGGAGTGTGGCACAGGAGGAAATCAGGATCTTACTCTGGGATGGATCAGGATTGGTCCGTGTGATGTGATGGGAGAAAAGGAGATGGGTTTGTCGTTTGGGACATTGTGGGAAGTCCAGGAAACGTTTGGTTTCGAAATTCCACAGAGGTGCCAGGTGCGATTTCTGATCAAGGTACTTTTGAGATGATGCTTGTCTCGGAGTTCCTGATTGGAATGGAGGCTCCCTGGAACACTGACGTTCGATTTCATTGAGGGCCACGTCTGCGTTGACTTTGATCTTGGAGGTCATGGCCAGCTCAACGTTATTCCCCGAGGCTCCGTTTTCGACCACGACAGCTCCTGCAGCCCTCTCCCAGTTAAAATGGAGCAAGCGGCCTCGTCAGGCCTCCATTTTCACTGGCAGAGGCCTGCGGGAGGCTGTCGTGGCCTGAAACGGAGCCCGGGCAAGTCTTGCGTGGCCTTCCTGAACTCCGTTTTCACTGGCAGAAGCACCGCGAGCTTTGCTGTTTCCAAGGTGGTCCCTGCAGGCCAGATCTAAGCCCCCCCACGGGTTCAATCCGGGCCCCCGGCCCTTGATTTTGACCCCCCTGGCTTAGAGGCTTCTCTCCATCTTGGTGCCAAGGCCAAGAGAAGGTGGGGTAGGGGAGAGAGGGAAGGCATTGGAATGGAAGGGGAGGTTGGGATGCGGTTGGGAGCCCGAGACAGAGCCAACTCCTCAAGGTCGCCGGCTGTGGAAGTCCAAGGCAGACGGCAGGTTCCCGAAACAAAGAAGGTTGGAGGGATTATGGGTTAAGGGGAGGTCCAAGGAGGAAGGTTTTCCTACGTTTGTCGGTGGAGATTCTCCATCATGCGGGTCCTGGAAGTCCCAAAGGGGCTTCCCCCCACCCGCCCACCCAAGGAGGCTTTTTTCTTCTGAAGACCTTTCCCTTCCCCTTGAAGAAGCTTCTTCAGCTCTGACTGGGGGGAAAAGGAAGGATTGATACTCCTTGCAGACAAAGCGGGTCATTTACATCCTTTAAGACTTGTGGACTTCAACTCCCAGAATTCCTGAGCTAACATGGCCGGTGGAAGAATTCTGGGAGTTGAGTCCACAAGTCTTAATGCTCTCAAGTTTGAAGTCCCCTATTTTAGAGAGACGTCGAGGCCACTTGGAGGTTTATCTCAGGTGTCCTCAGGGTCACCGGAGTGGTGCAAATAGGCGTGGAGCCTTCTTGGAACTACTGAAAGGGCTCTGTTGTAGACTGGAGATAGATGATGTCGTACCCCTCCCTCCTCAGTGGAGGGAGGGCTGTTCACTTTGGGCACGGATGGCCTCTTGGTCCCCTCTTTCAAAATGTGGACTTGGTTGTCTTCAAAAGAGTGGCCTTTGTCTTTTAAAATGCAGATGGATTGCTGAATCGAGTCCTGAAGGGTTTGTCCTCCTAGGTCAGGGGTCTCCAACCTTGGCTCCTGGAAGCCTGGCGGACTTCAACTCCCAGAATTCCACAGCCAGCTTTGCTGGCTGTGGAACTCTGGGAGTTGAAGTCCGCCAGGCTTCCAGGAGCCAAGGTTGGAGACCCCTGTCCTAGGTTGTGCCATGTGCTTGTGAAGTAGCTGTTTTGTTTCCCCTAATGCACAGATCTGCCCAGGGCTCCCTGCACTGTGCTGCACGTACCATGTTGCTCAGTTTGGCCTGGGGGTTTTATCCTTGGGGTGGACATAATCTGTCTCCAGACTACAACACAGTCCTTTCAGCAGTTCCAAGAATTATCTACCCCCATCTGCACCACTCAGATGACCCTGAGGATGCAGACAAACCTCCGAGCATCCTCAACAACTCTCTAAATGACCAAGCTGTTTGCACCCACCCCAACCCTGGATGTCAGGGGACCAAGACAGGAGAAGGAGGGAGGGAGGGAGGGAGGGAGGGTGGGGGAGGACAATCCAGACTTACATGGCTGTTCAGCAGGGTGCTTTTGTGCGACGTAATGCCTTCGTTTTTTTGGAGGTTCTCAATGGCCATTTCGAGCTACCCGAAGGAAGCCGGCCGGAAAGAGAAAGAGGGAAGGGGAAAGGGAAGAAAAAGGGCAAATCAGGCACGGGGCATGGGCTGAGCTTCCGCCGACACCACGATCTCTGGGTCTTCCCCTCCCCAAACAGGCCAAAGCAAAACTGGGGAAGGCAGGAGAGGGTTAGTGGGGCAGAGACGCGAAAGGGGAACTGCGTAGGACGGCATGCGGAAGAAGCCACACGGCACAGCAGTGAACGCCAAGGGGGGGAATACGGGGCAGAGAAAGGATGGCATCTGCTCGCCACGCCTTGCACAGAGGGCCACGCTTCTAGTCCTCAGTGACTTCCAAACGGGCGACATTCCCCACGAGTCCTAGGGATTTCGCTCGCTATCTACATGTCTGCTGTTTTCTCGGCGGTGGAACAGACGGGGCCTCTCCCCACACGGTGCTGTGTGTCGCCCCTCTGGTTTAGCCGAGGGGTCTGGGATGCCTCTCTTGAGCTCGGTGGTGTTCTTGCCGACGTTTCATAATGACCAAACGCGCTGATGATGTTACCTAGTTGGGTCATGAAACGCCTGCAAAAGAACCACCAAGCTGAGAGACCAGCAAGACCTCTCCCAGTTCAATCCTCCCTGGAGCTGGGATGGGTAACTATGGCTGCTTTACAGCCTGTGTCACGATTCCGGCTGTCACCCCCCATTTAAATCATGAGCCTCGAGCCACACTCCCAAAACTAAAGAGGATTTATTTGAAGCTAACATTTTATGTCCTGCACTAACTTGCACATAGTTGACTCTGAGATACGTAATTCACTGTCCCCCTTGACCCTGCTTCCCCCCCCCCCATCCCTCTGGGTGTACCATCCAATGAAACAACTCCTTAGCCAAGAGTCATCAATCATGCTCTCCAATTAGATTTTTTTTGTCGCAGAAGCTTCGGTCATCTCGTCAGTCTTTGAAGAAAATATGAATGGGATGTACTTTCGATGCCACACTGCCGCCTGCTCTTTGAAACTCCCCCCCCCCTTTCTGCTGACAACTATAAAACATGTATACAAAATGTTTCATGAGTTGACATCAAACTTCCAAAACTTAAAAAAAAAAAAAGGATTTATTGGGAGTTAACATGCCGGGACTGCCTGGGTGTGTAGCTGACTCTGAGACACCTCATTCCTTGCCACCCTTGACCCTGGTTTTCCCTCTACCCCTCTGGGTGGATCCTAATTCATATTCCCCAATGGGACACCTCCATAGGCCAGAGTCTTTTGACTCTCCATCACTATTGTACTTTCCAGTTAGAATTTTGCACGGCAGAAACTTTAGTCGCCTAGAACAGGGGTCTCCAACCTTAGCAACTTTAAGCCTGGAGGACTTCAACTCCTAGAATGCCCCAGCCAGCAAAGCTGAAACTATCTAGAAAACTAGAAACTATCTTTGAAAAACTATTTATGGAATGCCCTTTCGGTTTGCAAGCTGCCGCACTGCTCTCCCCTCCCTTTCAGTTGGCAACTTTAAAAAGACCCGAGAAATAAGTTATGAGGTGACAGCCTGTGGATTTCAACTCCCAGCAATTCTGGGAATTGAAGTCCACAGGTCCTTGCTAACCCCCGCTTCAGGAGGGAGAGCTAAACGGGAAACTAGTTTGAGAAAAGAGTGTTTCCCCCCCCCCCCGTTCGCCCCAGATTGTAGAATGGGCAATTGGGATGGTGGGCCCACTCCTCCACAGGTGTGGTCCTGTCCCCACCCATGTCCAGTTGGGACCCAGCCCCCTTGGCCCCCTTTTTATGGGGACTTACCGTGGCCGGAGAGGAGCGGGAGGTGTGCGACAACGTGTGCCGGGCATTCTCCAACCCTCCATGGATGAGATAGGTGCCGGAGCTGGTGACAATCTGGCTGGTGCCCGTGCTGTCCAGGGCGAGGCCCACCATGCCATGGGAGGGGATGGCGGTGGGGGAGGAGGAAGCCCCTGGGCTCACCTGAGCGCTGCCTCCTTGCGGCTCGAAGTAGGCCGTGGTGCTGCCTGGTGTGTAAATCTGGGCCTCCGTGTTGTAGGTGTAGGTGGCGCGTCTGTCGAGAAGGAGAGAGAGAGAGAGAGACTCCCTTTAGCCTGCGGAACTGACGGACACTTGGATTTAGGCTGCCAAAATCTCAAGAGCTGGAGTGGGGGGGACACCCCTTCCCCAGGCAGGAATGGTCTGGGCCCCCCCTCCTGTTCCTTAGGAAGGACCTCATGTCAACTCATCACACATTCCTTTGCCCGTTTTAGTAGTGGGGGACAAATGGCCATAAGTCACTTTTACCCATCGTGCGGTAACTTCGAACGGTCACGAAACAAACTGTTGTAAGTTGAGGACTACCATACCTACAGCTCAACCTGGGGGAACTTGAAAGGTTCTGCCGGCTGGGGGAATTCTGGGAGTTGAAGTCCACCTGTCTTCCAATTCCCCCCCCCGAGGGAGAGAAAGACCCTGTCCCAGACCCTCCCTCCCCCTTCTTCTCACGTCTCCCCCCTTCCTTCTTCCCCCCCTCCTCCTTTGCCCCCTTGGAAGCAGTTCAGGGTCTTCGAAGCCTTCTTCCCAGCCCCCCTACCCAGCGCCAGCCCTGCGAGTAGACCAGGCCAGGCCAGGGTGATGCCTCTCCTCCCCTTCCTCTGATGGCCAGAGAGGGAAGGGGGGCTCCCTTCCCCCACCTTCCCAACCTCTGCTTGAAGGCTGGCTCTCTGCCGCCACATTCTAAGCTTGAGAGGCAAAATTGGTCACAAAGAGAGACAGGGAGGGAGAGGGGAAGAGGCGGGGGGGGAGGGAGGAAGAGGGAGGAGGAGAGAATGAGAGAGAGGGGGAAGAGGGAGAGAGAGAGAGACAGAATGAGAGAGAGAGAGAGAAAGAAAGAGGGAGAGAGAATTAGGGAAAGAGAGAGAGGAGGGAGGGACACCTACAGAGTCCCGTTGGCGTAGACGGCCTCGCCTCCCTCGATATACTGGACTTCGGCTGGGTAGACGTGCTGCACCGTTTGCACCTGGAGGGAAGGGGAGATGTTTTAAAATTGGGGTGGGCTGGGGGGCAGATAAAGGGCCATGCAGAGGCTACAGCCTTGCTCTGGGAAAGAGGCTGAGTTCTTATCCAGTGCGCGTAACACACACACACCCTTGCACCATGGGGGAAGGGAGGGAGCCATGGGCAACTGGCCGGATCCACCCCACACAACCCCCCCAGGCCAAAGGAAAACATTGGGATCCCTCTGGACATCGTCTCACCCTGGAGCCTCTTTCTCTTCTCTCTTCTCTCCTCTCTTCCTTCCCTTCCTTCTTCCTTCTTCCCTTCTATCCTATTGCTTCTTCTCTTTTCCTTCTTTCCCTTCCTTTCCTTTCTTTTTTCTTTCCTTTCTTTTTCTTCCTTCCTTCCTTTTCTTTCTTTCCTCTTCCCTCCCTCCCTCCCTCCCCTCCTGTGGGCAACCTTCCAAGTGGCAAAGCCGGATGGCCTTAAACGGACCCGGGTGACTAATTAGAGAACTGTGGGGGATTTCGCTTAAGGGACCCAGTGAGAAGAGTCGTTGAAGCAGGGTCAAACTGCCCTTGAGCACAAACGTCTCACTTAACGACGTCCATTTTGGTTGTACTGGAAGTGTGTGTGTGTATGTGGGGTGTGTGTATGTGTGTTTTAATTAAATCCTGTAAAAACTCCCCCGTCCAAAGCTCGCCTTTCAAGACCAAATTTCTCCTGTTGGCTTTTCAACATAAAACAGACATGAATCTTTGCTTGTTCGAAGGGGATTGGTGGCTTTCTGTGCATAGAAAACAAAAACAGTGCAGTCTTTTCTGGCCACAAGGTGGCATTAGAAACCAGGCCATATCCAGGTAGTCAGATAACAGATAATCCGAGTTGGAAGGGACCTTGTAGGTCATCTAGTCCAACCCCCTGCCCAAGCGGGAGTTCCTACACCATTTCTGACCAATGGCAGTCCAATCTCTTCTTGAGGGTCTCAAGTGATGGCGCTCCCTCAACTTCTGACCACAATGGAACCCAACTAATATCCATTGCTCAGCGAGGCAATTGTTAAGTGAGTCTTTGCCCCGTTTTACGACCATTCTTGTCACACGGGGGGGGGTTAAGCCAATCCTTGAAATTCTTCAGTTAGTAACCCCCCCGGTTGTTAAGTGAAACCCGGCTCCCCCCCTCAACTCGGCTGGTCAGAAGGTCGCAAAAGGGGATCGGGTGGCATCGTCGTAAATAGGTTTCGGCCGGCAAGCGGCTGATCGCGGGGGATGCTGCGATGGCCGCAAGTGTGAAAAACTTGGTGGCGAGTCACTTCTTTCCAGGTTGCTTGTCATTTCGAACGGTCACTAAACGAATGCTCGTAAGTCGAGGAATACCTGTTATTAAGGCTTAAAAAACCCCCACAAAACTAATGCAAACTAGGAAAAATATAAAAAGAGGAAAAAAAGGAGCCCGGGGGGGGAAAAAAGGGTGGGGGGGGGGAAGAGAATTGATTTTTTTTTTTAAACCAACCAGAGGAAGGCTTCTTAAAATTAATTGAATTCAAAATCTGATGGGAAACAGAATCACAGAGTTGGAAGGGACCTTGTAGGTCATCCAGTCCAACCCGCCTCCCAAGCAGGAGACCCTACGACATTTCTGACAAAGGGCATATAATGACAAATGAAACAATAGAAATTTGAGTGACACACCCATACACACGAAAAGAAAAGTCATCAAACTACACCGGTCGTGTGACTGAACTGTTTTACAACCATGGAGACCTTAACGTGCGGGCTCCATTACCGTCGCAACTCGAGGACTAGCATCTAAACCGGGTCTAATTTAGACAGAAATCGTTAGGGTTAGAATTTGGGTGGGAGAGCATCCGGAAACTGATTTCGGAATGTTACCAATGGACAAAAGCCTAGATCAGGGGTGTCCAAACTTGGTAACGTTAAGCCTGGAGGAGCTTTGCTGGCTGGGGAATTCTGGGAGTTGAAGTCCTCCAGGCTTAACGTTACCAAGGTTGGACACCCCTGGCCTAGATGGAGGGGAAATAAGATTTTTTTTGAATCCAATTTATAAGCAGGGGTGGGATTCCAAAATGGGAGTGGCCGTGGTGGGCGTGGCCTACCAGAACTTCCGGGAGAGGCCATTTTTCACCTTCCCAGAGTCCGGAGGCTTCCCTCGGGCCTCTGGGAAGGCAAAAACGGCCTCCCCTGGGCTCTGGAGGCCCCCCCAGAAGCCAGAAACAGGCCCGTTTCCGGACCTCCGTAAGTTGCAGGACGGCTGTTTTTCGCCCTCCCAGAGCCTCTGGGTGGACCCTGGGAGGGGAGGGTGGGACCAGCCAGTCAGGTCTTCGGCAAACCAGGTGTAAATTTAACACCTGGTTTGCTAGAACCAGCCTGAACCGGCTAAATCCCACCCAAACCTGATTATAAGAACCCTTTCGCTTGCTTTGTTTAAAATCCATTTTTAACACCCTCCTCTCCTCTCAGCTCCTTTTTTTTCTCTTTTTATAATTTTTCTTACTTTGCGTGAGTTTTTTTTAACCTTAGTGTCATGTGACAACTATAAAACGTGTGGCTCGAGGCTCCTGATTTAATTGGAGTAACTGCCAGAATCTGATTCGGAGGGGGAGGCCGAGCAGCTGACAGGGAGCGGGAGTGGCTCCGGTGGCTGTGGAGAAAACTGGGGAAGGGCAAAGTCTGGCTGGGCAGAGTAGAGAAGAGGTAGAACAAGGGAGAGGGAATTCAGAGGAAGACCCAGGCCCACTTCTTCATCCCAAGGCACACAGGGAGGAACGGAGAAGGGAGCAACGGGAGTTGCGTAGCTTACGGGGGAGGAAAGGGTCCTGATTCCCTTCATTAGCTGTAGCTGGGAACAGAGTGTTTAAAAAGGGAAGCTGCGCACAGCAAGTTGTTGGGAGCAAATCGTGAACTATCTGGTATTGTTGTTGCTTATCTGGGTTCTTGGCGTCTTCCCTACTTTGTGAGTTTTGCCATGCTTTTAAGTCTGAAATTCTTGCTCCTGCCCTGCCAAACTAATTACTTCAGTTTGGCTTGTTTGGACTTTAAGTTACAGTTTGTGTTGACCATGTTTTGGACTTAATTCTCTGCAGCCAAAGGCTGTTCCTGGGAGAGTTTTTTCTCTAGCCAGAAGGTAACCTGGACATTGGGGGCAAAGTTGGAGATAATAAAGGGATTTTTATTGATCATCTGACTGTGTTGCCTTTGTGCCACGCCCCTTTGGGTCATCACACTTAGCACATGTAAACCTTTAACACAGGTAGGCCTGGAACTTATGAACTATTTGTTGAGCGACTGTTCGAAATGGCAGCGCCCTGGGAGAGGAAAAGAAGTGACTTATCCCCGAGTTTCACACTTAATGACCGTGACCAGGGGATCGAAATTCCAGACGCTTGGCAACCAACTCGCCTTTTATGACGGTTGCAGTGCCCCCGGGTGATGTGGTCCCCTTTTGCGACCTTCTGACAAGCAGAGTCGAGGAGGGGAAGGGAAGGGTCGCTTGACGGCCGCACGATGCAGTTAATGTTGCAGGGGGTAGCGGGGGTGGGGGTTTCAATTGTGGTCGTAAGTCAGGGACTCGCCTGCATCCCAGTTGGTTGTTTCTGCTGTTCTCCCTCTGAATTTGGAGGAGAAACCTTTGCAGGCTGCAAATTCTCCACTCTTCTTTTTCCCCCTTAGCTGAGCCCTTGTTCCAGGGGAAGGGGTCGGTGGGTGGGTGATTGGCCCCTTCCCTTTGTGTCCCTCCCCAAGAGTTTACCTGTTGGGCTCTGGGCAGAGTCAGTTCCGACATGGGCACGCCTTTGGGGGCGGAACTCGTGGCTTGGACCAAAACTCTCTGGGGAGAAAGAAAGAGGTAAAGGGTGGGAAGGTAGGTAGGGGTCAGTTGGCGTGGGAGTGGGCCAGAGGTGGGATTCAGCCGGTTCTGACTGGTTCTGGAGAACCGGTAGCGGAAACTTGGCATCATTCAGAGAACCAGCCAATCCCACCTCTTCCCCGCCTCCCATCGAGTAACCCAGCTGATCAGCTAGGTCTTCTTTGGTTACCCTGCAGAGGAGAACAGAGCTGGAAAGCAGGCTAAGTGAGGTGGGGAGGGAGGGGGGATTTTGTAGTATATCCTTCCCCTGCCGTACCCACAGGCCCAGGAGTAAAAAAAAAAAAAAATTGAATCCCACCACTGGGGTGGGGGCTGACACAGTAAGACCATACCTAGAGTCTCGCATCCACTTTTGGTCACCACGCTATAAAAATATCAAAAGATGTTGAGACTCTAGAAAGAGGGCAGAGAAGAGACTAAGGCATATGATGGACGGTTGCAGGACCTGGGCCTGGCTGCTCTAGGGAAGAGAAGGACCAGGGGAGACAGGAGAGCATCTTCCAAGAGTTGAGGGAGGGGCTGCCCCAGAGAGGAGGAGGAGGAGGAAGGGGTGAAGCTATTCTCCAAAGCCCCCGAAGGCCAGACAAGGAACAATGGATGGAAACTGATCCAGGAGAGATTCAAACTAAGAAATAAGGAGAAACTTTCTGACTGGGAGAACCATCCACCTATGGAACTGAAGTCGCCTTCGGAAGATGTGGGAGCTTCATCATCCCTGGAGGCTTTCAAGAAGAGACTGGACTGCCCTCTGTCAGAAATTCTGTAGGGTCTCCTGCTCGGGTGGTGGGTTGGACTAGATGACCCACAAGGTCCCTCCCAACTCAGTTAATTTGTTAAATGGCGTAGATTCTCCTACTTGGCCGGGGGGTTGGACTAGATGACCTCCAAGGTCCCTTCCAATTGTGTTAAATCTGTTAAATGGTGTAGGGTCTCCTGCTTGGGTGGATGGGTTGAACTATATGACCTTCAAGGTCCCTCCCAACTCTGCTAACCTGTATCTAAACACCTTTTTTTTTTTTTTGCTCTTCTGGGAACTCTTCCTAAAATCTCAGCATCTTCCTTACATGGTGGCAACCCAAACCGGCTGCAGTATTGACCCTTGGCCAGCGCAGCTCTGCTCCTGCGTCCAGCTGGCCTCTGTTGATGGTCTTGCCTGATTCAAGGATTCGGACCTTTGTTTGCCCTGCGTTGTGGAGGAAGTTGGAAACCCCAGAAGTCCCGGCTGCTCCCTTGAGAGAACCAGAGGAGACGGGCCCCGGGGGAAAGGGCCAAGGTGGGAGTCCCTGGGGGAGCAGGTGGGTCTCCTCCGAACAGAGGCCTTACCTGCTGGGAAGCCGGGCCGGGCTGGGCGGAGGCCGAGGTGCGCAGTGCCACGGGGGTGGCCGAATTGGAGCCCTCCTCGGAAGTCTGCATGCTTGGCTCTGGGAGAGGAGGGGGGAAAAATGGGGAGGGGTCGTTTGAGCCTCTTTTTGGCTGAGAAGCCAGGATGACAAGTTTGAAAGCGGAAGGTTTGGGAGCAGCTCACCAGCTCAACAATTTGAATTAATCATTACTTCAATAGTTCTCTCCCTCTCTCTCTTTCTCTCTCTCTCTCTCTCTTTCTTCCTCTTTTTCTCTCTTCCTCTCACTCTCCTTCTTTCCTCTCTCTCCCTCACTGTTTCTCCCTCCCTCCCTCTCTTCTGTTTCTTCATCTCGTTCCCTCTTTCCTCTCTCCCACTCACTTCCTCTTCCTCTCTTCCTTTTTCTCTCTTGCTCCCTCTTCCTCTCCCTTCCTTTTTCTCTCCCTCTCTTCTTTCTCTTTCTTAGTCTGTCTCCCTTACTGTTTCTCTCTCCATCCCTCTCTTCTGTCTCTTCATCTTGCTCCCTCTTTTCTCCCTCTCTCTCTTCCTCTTTCCCTCTCTTCTTTCTCTTCATCTCGTTCCCTCTTTCCTCTCTCCCACTCACTTCCTCTTCCTCTCTTCCTTTTTCTCTCTTGCTCCCTCTTCCTCTCCCTTCCTTTTTCTCTCCCTCTCTTCTTTCTCTTTCTTAGTCTGTCTCCCTTACTGTTTCTCTCTCCATCCCTCTCTTCTGTCTCTTCATCTTGCTCCCTCTTTTCTCCCTCTCTCTCTTCCTCTTTCCCTCTCTTCTTTCTCTTCATCTCGTTCCCTCTTTCCTCTCTCCCACTCACTTCCTCTTCCTCTCTTCCTTTTTCTCTCTTGCTCCCTCTTCCTCTCCCTTCCTTTTTCTCTCCCTCTCTTCTTTCTCTTTCTTAGTCTGTCTCCCTTACTGTTTCTCTCTCCATCCCTCTCTTCTTCTTTCTCTTCATCTCACTCCCTCTTTCTTCTCTCTCACTTCCTCTTTCTCCCTTTCTTGTCTTCTCTCTTCCTCTTGCTCCCTTTTCTCTTTCTCACTCCTTCTTTCTCTCTCCCTCCCTCCTTTATCTCTGTCTCTTCCTCTTCCTCTTTTCCTGTCTGTCCCTTTCTTTCCTTCCATTTCTCTCTCTCTCCTCCTTTATCTGTCTTTCCCTTTCTTTCTTTTGCTCTCTTCCTCTTCCTCCCTTTCGTTCTTTCCTCTCTCCCTCTTTTCCTCTCTCAACTATGTCAGAATTGTTCTTTTAAATTAATTTTTTTTATTTTAATACAAAAATCCATCTTCAGTTAAACAGGATGTCTCCTGGGTACAAATATCTTGTGCAATAACAATTACAATTTACAGCCATATTCATTAAATTACGGTAGTATTAATTCTCTTAGCTTAATACTGGTATGCATAATAAATCTAATACTGTTACAGCCCTCATCTTAATTCATTTCATTTTTGTTAGCATATTTTCTATAGTCCACTAATCTTTTCTTTCTAACTTTCATATTTATTCTAAAGCCATCAATAAAATAATTCCCATATCCTATAATATTCAGTTTGTTCCTTCTCTTTGATTGCAAGCGTTAGCCTATTCATTTCTGCACATTCTAATATTTTCCTGATCACATTCTCTTCACTAGGAATATCTTCATTTTTCCAGTTTTGCGCAAATACAATTCTAGCTGCAGTTAATATCCGGATAATCAAATAAACATTCTCTTTGCTATAAGTTTTGGATAAAATCCCCAACAGAAATATTTCGGGCTTAAATCAATGTGCTGTTGTATCATTTTTTCCAACCACGTATGTATTTTTGTCCAATACTTTTTGGCTTCTACACATGTCTACCATCCAGGGGTCTGGTAGCATTTTCAACATTTCCTTTAAAATGGTCAAGTCGCACAACCAAGCAGAGCATTCCTTGGCCTAGGTGAAGTATTAACCCATCATTCTTTTCAGGAAAGAAGCCATCAATTTCATGACATCCCCAAGGAAAATACGAGAACTATTTTTGTCCAAAGGAAAGAGGATAATAATCATCATAATAAAACAAGGGAGATTCTCTTGGCAACCTTTTGATCTTCACAGGGCCCAGGAACTACAAGAGAAGGATGAGGGAGGCTTTTCAAAACTGAAATAGGAATTTGAAAAAAAGGCTTATTCTTATCCAAGCCAAACCTTCCCTCTCCAGTTGCAAAGCCCAGGGCAACTTCAACAGGCTTCATGCCTGGAGAATAGCCACATATATCGGATTTCTGGATTCTATGCCAGATTAACAATCAATAACATTCAGAATAGAGCTGGAAAGGACCTTGGAGGTCTTCTAGTCCAACCCAAACTAATCCAACTCTATAAAGCTTGAGTAACACCACACCTAGAGTACTGCCTCCAGTTTTGGTCACCACACTGTAAAAAAAAGATGTTGAGACTCTAGAAAAAGTGCAGAGAAGAGCAACCAGGAGGATGAGGGGACTGGAGGCTAAAACATAGGAAGAACAGTTACTGGAAGAATCTAGGGAAGAGAAGGACCAGGGGAGGCAGGAGAGCAGCCTTCCAGTATTTGAGGGGCTGCCAAAGAGAAGAGGAAGGGGGTCAAGCTATTTTCCAAAGCCCCCAAAAGCCAGACAAGGAATCATGGATGGAAACTGACCAAGGAGAGATTCAACTTGGAAATAAGGAGGAACTTTCTGACAGGGAGAACAATCCACCCATGGAAGAGAAGTTGCCTTCAGAAGTTGTGGGAGCTTCATCATCCCTGGAAGCTTCCAAGAATAAACTGGACTCCCCTCAGTCAGAAATAGTGTAAGGGTCTCCTGCTTGGGCAGGGAGGGGGGGATTGGACTAGATGACCCACAAGGTCCCTTCCAATTCTGCGTTAAGCCCCTGCTCGAGCAGAAGGACCTATATCATTCGAGACAAGTGGCTGTCCAGTCTCTTTGTAACTGTTGGAGCACCACTTCTGCAGGGAAGTTGTTCCACTGAATAATTGTCAGGAAATTCCTGGTAAGTTCTAAGTTGCTTCTCTCCTGGTCTACAGATCCTAAGTTGGTACCCAGGATGAAATTCAGCCTTCAGGAACTCGGCCTTAACAGAGCAGAATATATAACCCTCAATACTAGCTGTTGGAAATTTGTCCCTTGAGTAAATACTGACAACCCCCCCCCCCCCAAAAGAGGTAGTTAGAATAACAATTGGAAGGGACCTTGGAGGTCTTCCAGTCCAACCCTTTCGCACAAGTAGGAGACCCCAGCTGATCCCCCCCTTCTTTGGGGCGGCTCCTCGTTTTGTGGTGAGGTGGCATCCGAATTTGATGCCGGCGGCCGAACTGCCCTGTGGGAATTGAGGAGCTGGCTAAGAGAAGGCCGTCTTGCCAACTGCCTGCATCATCACGCCAGACACAAACTCCGGCAAGTGTGCACCAGTCGGATAGATGGCGTTGCTAGCAACCGTCTGTTTACTCCGTTTCCAGGCAGAGAGCGTGCAAGAGGAAAAGCAGGCACTTATTCACAAAAGGGAAGAGGGGGGGGGAAGGAATGAAAGGGAAAGGAAAGGAAAGAGGGCAAGGAAAGGAATGAAAGGGAAAGGAAGGGAAAGGAAAGGAAAGAGGGGAAGAAAAGGAATGAAAGGGAAAGGAAAGAGGGGGAGAAAAGAGGGCAAGGAAAGGAATGAAAGGGAAAGGAAAGGAAAGAGGGCAAGGAAAGAAATGAAAGGGAAAGGAAAGGAATGAAAGGGAAAGGAAAGAGGGGAAGGAAAGGAATGAAAGGGAAAGGAAAGGAATGAAAGGGAAAGGAAAGAGGGGAAGAAAAGGAAGGAAAGGGAAAGGAAAGGAATGAAAGGGAAAGAAAAGGAAAGGGAAAGGAAAGAGGGGAAGAAAAGGAATGAAAGGGAAAGGAATGAAAGGGAAAGGAAAGAAATGAAAGGGAAAGGAAAGAGGGGAAGAAAAGAGGGAAAGGAAAGGAATGAAAGGGAAAGGAAAGGAAAGAGGGCAAGGAAAGGAATGAAAGGGAAAGGAAAGAAAAGGGGGAAAGAAAAGGAAGGAAAGGAAAGAAGGGAAGGAAAGGAATGAAAGGGAAAGGAAAGAAATGAAAGGGAAAGGAAAGAGGGGAAGAAAAGAGGGAAAGGAAAGGAATGAAAGGGAAAGGAAAGGAAAGAGGGCAAGGAAAGGAATGAAAGGGAAAGGAAAGGAAAGAGGGCAAGGAAAGGAATGAAGGAAAGGAAAGAGGGGGAAAAGAGGGAAAGAAAAGGAATAAAAGGGAAAGGAAAGAGGGCAAGGAAAGAGGGCAAGGAAAGGAAAGAGGGAAAGGAGAGGGGAAAGAGTTTTGTCAGCCCCTTGGGGGCTCAGGAGAATCCCCCCCTCCGTCTCCCCCTCAGGACCTCTGGAGGCCTCTGAGCTCCCAAGGCGCCCCTGCAAAGGCAACGTTGCCCTTGGGTTCATTTTTAAAGGGGAGAAGAGCAAAATGGAGTGGGAATGAGAGAGTTGGGAGGGACCCTTGGAGGTCATCTCCTCCAGCCCTCCTGCTCAAGCAGGAGAAACTATCCCACTTCAGACAAATGTCTGTCCACTCTCTTCTTTGAACAGATTAGCAGAGTTGGAAGTGACCTTGGAGGTCATCTAGCCCAACCCCCCCCCCCGGCCAAGCAGGAGACCCTACACCATTTCCGACCGATGGCAGTCCAGTCTCTTCTTAGAAGCCTCCAGGGATGATGAAGCTCCCACAGCTTCCAAAGGCAACTTGATTCATTGTCCTCACCGTTAGAAAAATTCCTCCTTATTTCTACATTGAATCTCTCATCCTTGTTCAGTTTCCATCCATTATTCCTTGTCTGGCCTATTGGAGCTTTAGAAAATAGCTTGACCCCCTCCCTCCTCTTCTCTGGGGCAGCCCCTCAAATATTGGAAGACCGCTATCATGTCTCCCCTGGTCCTCCTCTTCACTAGACTAACCAAGCCCAGTTCCTGGAACCGTTCATCTTATGTTTTAACCTCCAGTCCCCTTATCATCCGGGGTGGGGGTGGGGGGGTTGGACTAGATGACCTACAAGGTCCCTTCCAACTCTGATTATCCGTCCTGGTTGCTCTTCTCAGCCCTCTTTCCAGAGTCTCCACGCCTTTTTTAATAGTGTGCTGACCAAAACTGGATGCAGGACTCTAGGTGTGGCCTTACTAAGGCTTTATAGAATGAGATTAGTCCCTCCCTTGATCTTGACTGGCTCCCTCTGTTTAAATCCCTTCCTGATTTTAACCTCATACCTGCAAGGTAGGCCAGGCTGGACCAGGCAGCCACCATCAGCCAACCAGCCTTAGGTGGGCTGTTTGAAGGCTTTGAATTCAACAATCTGGTCTAAAGAAAAGAAGAATTAGGGGTGGGACATGAGAGCAGTCTTCCAATATCTCAGGGGCTGCCCCAAAGAAGAAAAGACAGTCAGATTATTCTCCAAGGCACCAGAAGGCAGGGCAAGAAGCAACGGACGGATACTAATCGAAGAGAGAAGTAACCTAGAACTTGGGAGGAACTTCCTGACAGGGAGGACAATTAACCGGTGGAACTGCTTGCCACCAGGTATTGTGGGCGCTTCATCACTGGAGGTTTTTAAGAAGAGACTGGACAGCCATCTGTCTGGGATGGGGATAGGCTTTCTTGCTTGAGTAGGGGGTTGGACTAGAAGACCTCTGAGGTCCCTTCCAAGCTCTGGTATAGGCAGTCCTTGACTTACGGCCACAATGGAGCCCACATTTCTGTTGCTGAGGCGTTTTGTCCAAGTGAGTTTTGTCCCATTGGACGACTTTGTTTGCCACCGTTGTTAAGTGAATCATCACTCTTGTTCAATTAGTAACCTGGTGGTTAAGTGGACTTGGTTTGTCGTAAGGTCGCAAAAGGGGAGTCCGGTGGACTCCAGAACGCTGCGACCGTCATAAATATGAGTCAGCTACCAAGTGCCTGGATTTTGAAACATGACCAGGGTGCACGCAGAGGTGGGGTGGAGAGATATTGCACCTGTCTTGTGATTTAGGAGGAATGTATTTTTTACGATTGGCGACTTGTGGCTTTGATGCACACCGAAAGCTTCTGCACGTGAGACAAATTCATTGTGTGTCCAATCACACTTGGCCAATAAGGAATCCTCTTCCCTTCCCTATCCTATTCTGCAACCTATTCTATATTTTATATATTGTATTTATTTTATTCTGCATTCTATTCTCTGTTCTGTTCTGCATTCTATTTTCTATTATATTCTATTCTATATTTTATTCTATATTTATGCTGCATTCTACTCTATTCTATATTCTATTCTGCAGTCTATTCTATTTATATTCTATTCTGCATTCTATTCTATTCTGCATTTTATTCTATATTCTATTCTATATTTATTCTGTATTCTATTCTATATTTTATATATATTATTCTGCATTCTATTCTATATTTTATATATTTTATTCTGCATTCTATTCTATATTTTATATATTTTATTCTGCATTCTATTCTATATTTTATATATATTATTCTGCATTCTGTTCTGCATTCTATTCTATATTCTATTCTCTATAAATAGCCTTCTGTCCCCTCCCCCCATCATATCCCAAAAGATGGACTGCAAAGTGGGGAGGGCGGGGGGGGGGCGTTTTCAAAGGACATGATTGCAAAGCGCCCGGCGGCTTCTCCGCAATCTCCATGGAGAGGCGATTTCAGACCCGCCGCCGCCCGCCCGCCCGCCCGCCCGCCCGCCTCTGAAGGCCTGACCCAACAGCCCGACGCAGGTCGTGCGCTTCAGGGGGAGGGGAAACGGAACAGCTTTTGTTTGGTTTGGGAAGCTTTCTCTGCGTCGCCGGGGCAACCGTCGCCGGGAACCAATCGGGAGGCGAGCGCGTCGCCCGGGGCAACGGTTGTTACTCGGTCAACAATGCGGCGGTTCCCGGGATTAATTGCTCATCTGCAGGCTTCGCTCCGGCTGCTGTTCCCCCCACCCGCCCTCTCTTGCACCCGGTGCTTTCGCTGCGCAACGGGAGGATGGCGCTCCATCCATTGCACCAAGTTGCGCGAGGGAAGCGAAAGCAGAGCAGCTCAACCCCCCCCCCCCGTCGCTGTCCCCTGTCCGGATTTTCCCGGAGCGAGAGCCCCGTTGGGTCCGCCCGGCCTGACTTGCACCCTCAGCCGAGCAAAGGCGACCCTGGTCCGGGATAATCTCCTTGGAAGGAGCAAGTTTTTCCCTTTCGGGAGGAAAGGGGCGGGGCGGCGCAGGCGATGTGCAATTTGTGCAAATGAGGATCAGGCGCAAACATCCAACTCTGTCATCTTTATCGGCCCAGTGTGGTTGGGGACACACAAGGAATTTGTCTCTGGTGCAAATGCTCTCAGTGTCCATAAAAGACATTCCTCAAGAATCATCAGGTACAACATTTCAAGACAGCCCTAGGGAACCTATGGTACACGGGCCAGAACCGATGGCTCATGTGTGCCAGAGGTGGCATGCAGAGCTCCTCTCTCTCTGGGCACAACACAAGCTGTTGCCCCAGCTCAGCTCCTGCCGGCCAGCTGGTCTTTTGGGTCTCTGCTGCGAATGCACGGGGGAGGGGCATGCGTAGGGACATACCCACATGCACGGGGGCATGAGGCATGTGCACGGGGGACGTGTACATGTTGCACTTGGGGGATGCACACGCATGCATGCAGGCTTTGGGCCCTTGGTGCCCAAAGGTTAGCCATCGCTGTCATAAGATGTATATATAGTAGATAGAATATGGTCACAGGGTACAACAATCAATCCAATCCTACTAGGACACAGTCCACATAAACCGTAAAGATACAAGCGACTAAGTTACAGTCCTAAGTCCCAAGTGGGAGGGGATGGGCGATAAGGAGGGATGAGAAGATTAATAGTAATAGTAGGGCAGATTTTGTAAAGAGTTGGACAGCGTGGAGGGAAGTATTTGTTTAACAGAGTGATGGCGTTCAGGGAAAAATACTGTCCTTGTGTCTAGTTGTTCTGGTGTGCAGGGCTCTGTAGCGTCGCTTTGAGGGTAGGTGTTGAAACAGTTTATATATCCAGGATGTGAGGGGTCTGTGGATACTTTCCCAGCCCTCTTTCTGTAAAAACAATGTGTGGTTTCTCTCCAGAAGTTGTGGGTGCTCCAACACTGGAGGCTTTCAAGGAAAGACTGGACTGCCACCTGTCAGAAATGGGTGGGTGGGGAGGTCGGACTAGATGACCTCCAAGGTCCCTTCCAAATCTGTTATTTGTTTCCTGGATCTGATCGGCCCCTTCGGGGCAAACCTTGAAGCTGGGCTCTCCAACCTCTTTCCTCTACCAAAAGAAAAAAAAATAAGGAAGTCCAGTGGTCTCCGGAAAAAGCACCTTTGGGACAACTATGACCTGGAGCAGCGATCACCAACCTTTTGGACCCTCAGGGACCACCAAACTCATCATTTTAAATCCTGCGGGCCAGAAACCCTGGGAAAATCCCCCCAAAAATCTGCAGGAAAATCCCTCACCCGGTTTTCCTACCGATTGATTGTTCTTTATTTGGGATCACAGGATACCGTCTCCAGCTCTGTTCTCAGGGAAAGAGAGAGACTTTTGGCTTCCTGCAAGGAAAGCAGCAGGAGCCGCAGAAGTCTTCCTTTCTCTCCCCCAAACTCCGCCAGAAAGGAGTCTTTGCCGGCGCAGCCTCTTGGAGCAAGGAGGCCTTGCAGGGTCCCAAAGGCTCATTTCTGGCGGAGTTTGGGGGAGAGAAAGGAAGCGGAAAGAAGCAGCCCGGTGGCCAGGCCAGGCGCGTGGGGCAAGCCCTCCCCCTCCACCCTTTCCCCCCTCCCCTCACTACCCCGTGTTGTTCGCAATACAAGCGACACAAGACTTGTGTTCCCGCGGGCGATATGGGCGGGGCAGCCTTGTGTTCCCACACAGCCTGGATTAATTGCTTTGAGGGGCATTTCTCTGAGGACCACCCGAATTTTCTCCTGGACCACCAGTGGTCCCTGGCCCAGGGGTTGGCGACCCCTGCTCCAGAAGTTGTAGGTGCTTCATCCCTGAAGGCTTTTGAGAAGAGACTGGGCACTTGTCTGAAATGGGGTAGGGTCTCCTCCTTGAGTGGACCTCCAAGGACCCTTCCAGGTCTATTCTGATCGATTGATTGATTTTCCAAAGAAGGCAGGACAAGAAGCCACGGGTGGAAACTAACCAAGGAGAGAAGCAACCTGGAATTAAGGAGAAACTTTCTAACAGGGAGGACAATGAACCAGGGGAACTGCTTGCCACCAGAAGTTGTGGGTAATCCAACACTGGAGGCTTTTAAGAAGAGACTGGACAGTCATTTGTTTGGAATGGTAGAGGGTCTCCTGCTTGAGCAGGGGGCTGGACTAGAAGACCTCCAAGGTCCCTTCCAACTCTGTCATCCTTTAAATCGCTGCACACGGTTATTCACAATGATCCCCTCCCTCCCCCCCCCAGGTGCAGGGGTCTCCCACGTGTGTGCACGAGGGTGCCAAGTTTCCCTCTCCGGAAATAACTTTCCAAGGGCTCCGCCAAAGATGCTCCTTTCGTCCCATGGAGCGTCACGGCCTGACTAAGCAGGGACGGAGGGTGGCGCAGGGTCCCGGCACACCCCCGGCACACCCCAGCAACTGGGGGAAGTAAGCAGCGGTTGCTGTTTATAGGGTGGAGATCTTGGAGACGGGACGGGACACACGCACAAACACACAATCCACACACAATCCACACACACCCCGCCCGCCCTCCCTCCCTCCCTCCCTTCTCGATGGCAGCGATTCAAGGAGGAACTTCAGTTCTCCTGTTTGTAAACCTTCCGAAAGTGCCCGGAGTGTGCAGCTGCCTTGTCTGAGAAGCCAACCCGGAGCGGGAGGGGGAAACCCTTCAGGCAGCAACCACAAACACACACCCAGAGGCACACAGATGGCTCTGACAGCACCCCAGAGGCCAGATGGGGGTAGAGTTTCGATTCTTCGGTGGTGGAGTAACACAATGAGATCTTGTTGAGGACTAGCTTTCTGGGTGATGCATTTCAACCCGAGAGGCCCGGCTGCTTCTGACTTAAGAAAAAAGCTGGGCTATTAATGAGATAAATGACACACGTCTTCCATTCAGAATCAGAATAGAGCTGAAAGGGACCTTGGAGGTCTTCTAGTCCAGCCCTGCAGGAGAGCCTGCACCTTTTCACACAAGTGACTCTCTTAAAGAGAGTCTTTTCTTCAAAGCTCCAGTGATGAAGCACCCACAACTTCTGCCAGCAAGGAGTTCCACGGGTTAACTGTCCTCCCTGTTAGGAAGTTTCGCCTTCTTTCCAGGTTGCTTCTTTCCATCCTTCACTTCTTGTCCTGCATTTGGAAAACTCTTTTATAAATGAATGTTGTAACTTTTATGAAGGAACTCTTGATAAATGAGAAGGGTGAAGGGAAGTTTAATCACATAATACAGAATTGAAGGCTTAGAAGGGACCTCGGAGGCCTTCTAGTCCAACCCACCCATTCAAGCAGGATACCTTATTGATATCCTTATTTCCCTGCCAAGATGGCATCAACTCCAGCTGCCTCGGTGAAAGGCTCTCTAATGGTTTCTTTATTCCTTATTATTATCTGCAATTCACTACAGATTTCACACTCATGAGACCATCTACTAAGAATTAGGCCATGTTTCCTTAAGCAGCAGCTTTCTGATTTCCCAGCCCCACCTGTCTTTGCAAATGCGGAGGAGATTCTAACTAATTCCCGGTGCTATGGATTACAACAAAGAAAGGAGGAAAGCAGCCACACCAGAAAAGGAGACGAGATAAACAAGCGGGAATTTTAAATAGACTAAGGAATAGGGGGGAAAAAAACTCCTCTCCCTTCAATCTTTCTGACTAATTCATGCTCACTTGCTAACAAGATGGATGAAATTCATCTCTTAAAGAGATGGAATTCTGATTTTTACAATTCAGCTGTTCTTTGTTTTACTGAAACCTGGCTTAATCCACAAATTCATGGGGACAACACCATACACATTCCAGGATTTCAGACATTTAGATCAGACAGAACTGATGAGACATCAGGTAAAACAAAGGGTGGAGGATTATGTTTATATATCAACAACAGCTGGTCTCAGGATGTAACTATAATATATAAGTTCTGTGATGAAAACTTAGAGTCTTTACATATCAACTGTGAGCCATTTTATTCTCCATGGGAGTTCTCCTCATTTCTCCTCATAGCTGTGTATGTTCCTCCACAAGCCTGTGTAAACAAGGCATTACAAACTCTTGCTGATCAAATAATTATGGAGGCTGAAGCCAAACACCTAGGTTCCCTTCCCATCATTTTAGGAGATTTCAGTCAAGCAAATTTAAGGAAAGAGCTCTCAAAATATTTCCAGCATGTCAATTGTCCTGCCAGAGGCAAAAATACTTTAGACCACTGCTTCACAACAGTAAAAGAGGCTTATAGGTCTTTACCACGAGCAGCTGTGGGACACACTGACCACTGCATGATTCACCGTGCACCTGCCTACAGACAAAGACTTAAAACCATGAAACCAATGATCAAATCATTGAGGACTTGGTCCGATGAGGCAAAGCTGAAGTTCCAGGCCTGCCTTGATTGCACTGATTGGAATGTTTTTGAAGATGCCTCTGCAGATCTAGATGAGCTCACAGATACTGTAACATCATATGTCAGCTTCTGCAAAGATTTATGTATATCAACAAGGAACCTTCAAATATATAGTAACAATAAATCTTGGTTCACAGCTAAACTTAAGCAGCTACATTGTTCCAAAGAGGAAGCCTACAGAAAAGGTGACAGAATGCTATACAACCAGGCCAGAAACATATTAACAGGAGAGATCAGAGCAGCATAAAGAAACTACTCTGAAAAGTTAAGGAATCAATTCTCAACAAATGAAGCAGCAAACATGTGGAAAACTCTTAAAAACATCACTGGCTTCAGCAAACCTTCTTCCCAGGCAGAAGGAAATCAACAACTAGCAGATGACCTGCATGTGTTTTTATTGCAGGTTTGAAAAGAAACTACAGCCTTCTATCTCCACAACCCACATCTCAAACACACCAACAACGGCCAAGCCTCCTACAACTGGCCCCAATCCATTGGGCTCACAACCTCTGGTGATCCCAGAAAAAGAAGTGCAAGGTCTATTTCACAGACAGAAGCACCAGGCCAGACAAGATAACTCCTCCTTGCTTAAAAGTCTGTGCTGACCAATTGGCCCCCATCTTCACCCGAATCTTCAATAGATCTTAAGAAATATGAACTATGTTCTTTCTTGCCTCAAATGTTCGACCATCATCCCCGTGCCAAAGAAGCCCTCCATCAAGGGACTGAATGATTACAGACCAGTTGCTCTAACATCTGTAGTTATGAAAATCTTTGAAAGGCTGTCCCACCTGAAAACCACCTGAAAACCATCACGGATCCGCTGTTAGATCCCATGCAGTTTGCATACCGAGCAAATAGATCGACAGATGATGCTGTTAACATGGCTCTGCATTACATCCGACAACACCTTGAATCTCCAAATACGTACGCAAGGCTCCTCTTTGTAGACTTCAGTTCAGCATTCAATACCATCATTCCAGACACACTTCTAAGTAAATTAAAGCAACTAGCAGTACCTGAACACACTTCCTAACAGACAGAAAGCAGCAGGTGAAGCTAGGCAGAATCACATCCGATACCTGTACAATCAGCACAGCCCCCCTCCCCCAAGGCTGTGTGCTATCTCCACTTCTCTTCTCCCTGTATACCAATGACTGCATCTCAAATGATCCATTTGTTAAAATATTGAAGTTTGCTGATGACACAACAGTGATTGGTCTCATTCAAGACGACAAATTCGCATACAGGCAGGAGGTTATACAACTTGCCTAGTGGTGTAAATGGAACAATCTGGAATTGAACACACTCAAAACCATAGAAATGGTGGTAGACTTTAGAAGAAACCCTCCCACACTACCACCTCCGACAATACTAGACAACACAGCATCAACAGTAGACACCTTCAAATTTCTAGGTTCTACTATATCACATGACCTAAAATGGACACCTAACATCAAAAACATCATCAAAAAAGCCCAACAAAGAATGTTCTTTCTGCGCCAACTGCCCAAAGAGCTGCCGATCCAGTTCTACAGAGGAATTATTCAGTCTATTATCTGCACCTCTATAACTGTCTGGTTTGGTTCTGCAACCCAACAGGACAGACATAGACTTCAGAGGATAATTAGGACTGCAGAAAAAACAATTACTACCAACCTGCCTTCAATTGAGGACCTGTATCCTGCACAAATCAAAAAGAGGGCTGTGAAAATATCTACAGACCCCTAACATCCCGGATATAAACTGTTTCAACTCCTTCCCTCAAAACGATGCTATAGGGCACTACACACCAGAACAACTAGACACAAGGACAGTTTTTTCCCCAATGCCATCACTCTGCTAAAGAAATATTTCTCTCCACACTGTTCAACTATTTACAAAGTCTGCACTACTATTACTATTAAACTTCTCATCACTCCTCATTACCCATCCCCTCCCACTTGGGATTGTATAACTGTAACTTAGTCACTAGTATCCTTACGATTTATATTGGCTGTTTCCTAGTATGATTTGATTGCTGATTGCACCCTATGACTATCATTAAGTGTTGTACATTATGATTCTTGATTCTTAACAAATGTATCTTTCCTTTTATGTACACTGAGAGTATTTTCACCAAGACCAATTCCTTGTTTGTCCAATCACACTTGGCCAAGAAAGTACTCTATCATCCTGGTCAAATGACACTCCAGTCTCTTCTTAAAATCCTCCAGTGATAGAGCAGCCACAACTTCTGGAGGCAAGCCATTCCAATAATTAATCGTTCTCGCTGTCAGGAAATGTCTTCTTAATTTTAGGTTGGATCTCTCTTCAACAAGCTTCCACCCATTGTTACTCCTTGTTCTTCCCTTGGGGGCTTTGGAGAATAGGATTTATAGACGTTCTATAAAGAATCTGAGTTAAACCGACCATCTTTTATTTGTGGGAGATTTATCTCCTCTTTCCCACATTAGCCAGGTTTTTCTGCCCACGTTCCCAAAGTTTGCAGGCTACTTCCAAAATCCCCCCCCCCTCCCATTTTATGGTGACCAAAATGGAAAGGAATATACGGGGAACCCTCCCATCCACTGCCTGTAAATGGAATGCCAATCAACCATGCTGACCTTAAATCAAAGGTCACTTTTTGTTCTGAACCTTACTTTCGCTGTCTCTCCACCGTGCGAGAAGGTCATCTAGGTTGTTCTGCAACGTGCTGATTCCCTCGGGAGACAGCTTACTTGTTGGGGCTTCGCAGATACCCAGGAGCTCCGTCCATAAGTCTGCATAGTGGCGATCCTGCCTGTCCCAATCCCTCCTATAGCATGACTCCATAGGTTCAGTAAGCTTCCTATGCTGTCCGAGGTCATAGGCTTTCTGAGGTATCGTTGCTTCTGCAGAGGTTGGGACATCCAAAACTGGGTTTTGGGAATCAGGCTCCACATTTACATCGAGGGTGGGTGGAGGGTTCAAGTCCTCTGGTACATCAGAGACATCTGTCATGGCTGAAGACGTCGCCATGCTTCAAATTGGCAAAAGGTGAATGTTGGAAAATTTAGTGGTTTTCTGTGTAATTCCCTTTTGTCCACTAGGGTGTGCTGCAAGCAGGTATCTGAATGTAGAAACTTCTGCGAAATTCAGCACTTGACCATGTAGATGGTGCTGCAGGCGTGTGGCTGAACTGAGAAAATTCAGTAAATTTCAGTGGTTGACCACTAGAGTGTGCGTTGCAAGATCTAGAAGACGTTGGCGCAGTACACTGGTTGGCCGCTAGAGGGTGCGTTGCAAGGTCTGGAAGACAGCGCATTGCACAAATTGGCCTGTTAATGGTACTTGCTAGGTCTGGGAGACACTGTTGTGATGCACAGATTGGTCTCTCAGTGATGCTGGACCCTTGGGTTAAAGTGACAAGAAGTTGCTAACATTAGGAAACTTCCTGTAAATTCAGTACTTGCCACAAGGTGGAGCTAGACAGCAAGGATTGCTGAAAGCTTAGTTTAAAAAAAGTTTTTTTTTGTTTAGAATTTTCCTGTGAAATTTTCTACTTGCCAATTTTCTACTTGCCATGGTGCTGTAGGCTATTGGTTGAATGGTAGCCAATTAGGCTGAGATGAATAATTAAAGAGATGCAATACTTTAGTACATTGCATGAACACTGTGATTAAATAATTTCTCTTTGCTGAGCCACGTAGGCTGTTAGACTGGCTTTAAAATTATTTTCTAAATTGTATGTAAAGGAAAAAAATCTTGCTCTGTCGGCAAAGAGAGAGGCAAACTGCTTTAGATTTCTCTCTTCAGGGGGAGGGAATGTGCCCCATTGCTCTGGAGATGGCCGAATCCAAGGAATTTTCACGACCCTGTTGCTTAGAGATCCCGTCGTAAACTAATTAAAGGGGCCTCTTTATTGCTTTGCCTCCCTTCCAGATGACCCTTTCTGACGGAAGCCTTAGGAATTAACGCCTTTTCTTATTTAAATCCTGTTTCTTGTTTGCAAAAAAAAAGTCTTAGAGGTTCCAGGGAGAGACAGGGATGATGTTGCTTGTCTCTGGCAAGTGAGGGGATTTCCGGCCCCTCCCAATAATCCAAATATGCTGTATAACTTCGGTTGCTCAAAGGGAGACACACAGAGAGAGAGAGAGAGAGAGAGAGTCCTTCACAGGCAAACTGATTAATTTATATCTTTACTTTGGAAACTCAGATTCGCATGGTGCTTTGACTTGGGAGTTGAGATTTCAATATCCTTGTACTTTTCATGGGAATTCGAAGATAGACCCATCCTTTTCCTGTTCTGGACCTTACGATCACTATCTGATTATAAAGCAGACAGATTAAACTCCACAAAGGCATCCATACAAAGTCTCTTTATTCGTTCATCAGACAGCCTCAAATATAACTCACAGTTAAGTCGAGATTCATCTCAATGTCCAATTCTCTGCATAGCTGACTTTCTGGTGTAAAAAGATGGTAATCTTTCATCCCATATTGCAGGAGCGAGGAGGTGAGATCTAGCACACTGTTAGGTTCAGGCAAGAGTGGAGAAACCTCCCCCAACCTACCAAGGGTCGATTCAAGTGACCAATCAGGATTACAGAGGTGGCCACATGACATGGACTACATTTCCCAGGATACCTTAACTACATGTACCATGATGCATTCCCTTAAGGGAACAGCTCCTAATTCCTAACTAACTATCCCAAATCCCTATTAGCTATAACTGGCTGGACGGCACACTTTTCAATCCCTTCTTTCTTGGCTAGGAAGAAGCCAAACACACATTCAGAGCAAGGAAGACAGTTATTGCGGTAAAGTTACACGGGGGCTTCCTTTGCTAAAAGGCATCCCTGAGAAGCCGTATCCAGAGGGACCACAGAGGAATGCCATTGTTTGGGAAAATCCACATTTCTGACTTTATGGCCCCAGACTGAATAACCTATTAAAACCCGCTTGGGGGCCAGAAAGGTTTCATTGGAAGAAAAGCAAAGTGGAAGGAAGTCCTTTTTCTCATTTTAATTTTTTCACATCCTTTCCAGAAAAAGAGAGAAGCAGTGGGGGGCTTCAAATAATTTAACAACCAGTTCTGGGGAAGAAATAAATGGAGGCAGGGACAGAAATAAATGGAGGCAGGGACAGATGTTATTTTCCTGGGCTCCAATGTGACCGCAGATGGGGGCTGCAGACAAAAAATCCAAAGATGCTTGCTCCTGGGGAGGAAAGCTATGGCAAATCTGGATAGCACACTCAAAAGCAGAGACAAAAGGGCGTAGAGTCGAGGCTGTGGTTTTCCCAGTTGCCATGCATGGCTGTGAAAGTTGGACCGTAAGGAAGGCTGAGCGCCAAAGCATGGAGGCCTTTGAACTCTGGGGCTGGAGGAGAAGGTTCCTGCGAGTCCCTTGGGCTGCAAGGCGATCAAATCGATCCGTCCTAGAGGAGATCCACCCTGGCTGCTCATTAAAAGGCCAGACCCTGAAGACGAAACTCAAGGACTTTGGCCACCCAATGAGAAGGACTCCCTGGAGAAGAGCTGAATGCTGGGAACGATGGAGGGCAAAAGAAGAAGGGGACGGCAGAGAATGAGGGAGCTAGAGGGAGTCACTGAAGCAGTCAGTGTGAGCTTAAATGGACTCCCTAGAAGACCTCCAAGGTCCCTTCCAGCTCAGGTTCTGATTCTGATTCTATCTATCTATCTACCTACCTACCTGCCTACCAACCATTTATCTGTCTGTCACCTGATCTACCTACCTATTATCTATTTATCTGTCTGCTGGTCTGTCTCTCTGATCTATCCAACCATCCATCCATCTCTATTGCTATGGTGGCACAGTGGTTAGTACTGCAGGCTATTTCTGCTGACTGCCAGCTGCCAGTAGTTTAGCAGTTCGATCTTGACCAAGGTTGACTCCGCCTTCCGTCCTTTTGAGGACAGTAAAAGGAGGATGCAGATTGTTGCCGGGGGGGGGGGGGAGGGGGGAGAGGGGAGAGGCTGACTCTGTAAAACCACTTAGAGAGGGTGATAAAAGCTCTGTGAAGCGGTATATAAGTCTAAAGTGCTCCAGCTATTGCTATCCAGAAGAATCAGCTCTTTTACCATGTTTTCCACCTCATTTAACAGGAACCGGTCTCTTCTTCGATCCTCGTTTTACCTGCCACATTTTATTGAGTGTTTTACACGGTTTGTATGGTTTTAATTGTACCCTGTCCAAAGTCACTCAAGAGCGAAACGGGGGAGGGGGGGTCTCTTAAGTTTGACAAATTAAAAAATGAAACTGAAACACCAAGCAGAAAAAATATGTGTGCCTTTCATTGTAAGGAGGAGTCTTTCACCTTTATATAGGCAGAAAAGAAAAGGAAGAGTGGAACTGACAGGGGAAAAAAAGAGAGAGAGACTTCTAACACTGATGAATGAATGAATGAATGCTTTCTTGGCCAAGTGTGATTAGATACACAAGGAATTTACCGAGGATGTTACCTGGTTGGGTCATGAAACTTCTGCAAGGAAGCAACCAAGCTCAGAGAGCCATAAGGACCCCATAAAAAAAACGGGAAAAGCACAGTCACCTTCCTGAGGGAGATTTTGAGATGCTTCATGATTTGAGGCCACCGCAGGTGAGTGGTTGACTTGGTTTGTATTGGAATTAAAATTCTTTTTTTTTTTGGCCAATTGGGATTGGACAGACAAGGAATTTGTCTCCGTGGCATAAGCTCTCAGTGATGGAGCGTTGATCTGTCATGGCATCTCCAGGTGAGATCCGGACAGGACTTCCTGGACAAGCAATGTGGACCAAGAACAAATACCCTGAAGGAGCTTCCTATGTCCTTTGGAAGTCGTCTCCTGATTCAGAAACCTGAGGGCTGGACCTTTGCTCTGGGTTTCCGTGCCAATTTTGAGATAAGAATTTAGTCTCTGACAGCTACAGACCCATGGCTGTCCTCACTGGGGAAGGCAGAGATAAAGATTTGAGTTCTCTTGGGAGCTTGCATTTATTTGACTACTTCTGCCTGTAGACGACAACAGAAATTCAGCAGCTTGTTCTGGGTGGGTTTTTTTTGCAGATGTTTTATAACCCTACTATGTAATATCATCAGTGCTAGAAGGAGAAAGAGAAAAAGAAAAAGAGGAGGAGGAGAATATGATGCTTGGTCTCTGAGCTTGGTGGTGTTTTTTGCAGATATTTCATTACTCATCATTTTTTCCCCAATGCCATCACTCTGCTAAACAAATAATTCCCTCAACCCTGTTCAACTATTACAAAGTCTGCCCTAGTATTACTTTTAACCTTCTCATCACTCCTTAGCACCCATCTCCTCCCACTTGTGACTGAAGGACTGTAACTTTATTGCTTCTATACTTACGACTTATATTGACTGTTTCCTAGTATGATTACTTATTGTACCCTATGACTATTATTAAGTGTGTAACTTATGATTGTCGACTCCTGACAAATGTACCTTTTCTTTTATGTATAGTGAGAGTATTTACACCAAGACAAATTCCTTGTGTGTTCAATCACACTTGGCCAATAAAAGAATTCTATTATTCTATTCTATTCTATTCTATTCTATTCTATTCATCAGTGCTAAAAGGAGGAGAAGAGGAAGAGGAGGAGGAGAGGAGGAGGAGGAAGAAGAAGCAGGAAAATGAGGAGGAGGAGAAGTAGGAGGAGGAGAAGAAGAAGAAGAGGAGGAGGAGGAAAAGGAGTATGACAATACGATTCTGGGTGATCTATGAGCTCGGTGATTTTCTTTCAGATGTTTCATTACCCAACTAGGTAACATCATCAGTGTTAGGAGGAGGAAGAGGGAGTGGGAAGAGGAATACAATGTTTTCTGAGTGTTCTCATCAATTGGTGCACAAACTCACTGCAGCAACCCTGAACAGCAGAAAAAAAGAAACAGAGCATCGATGCAACATTTTCCAACACAGTGGATATTCACGCAACTTTATCAAAAAGTGCCCGACTTAACCCAATACCGCACAACCAGCACAAGCCCTAATTTAAAAACAACAACACTGTCATACCTCATCTACTGCTACAACCACGTGGAATCAGCATAGCGGACAAGCTAACAACAGCCCTTCACCATAACCTACGCAGACCAAAAGAGACAGCGGCCCCGGAATTAAAAAAACAATGAAGAATCATGTTCTACAACATGCAGTGCAACAACCACCATCTAGGAGAAACAGGCAGAAGACTGGCAGAAGGCATCCAGGAACACCAAGGACATGAGGAAAATGCTTTCATTTTACAACATATGCACAGACTTTTAACCATATGGCCCCTCCTGGACCAAGCCAATTCCGAAAAGGCCAGGGAGCTCCTAGACGTCTGGCACCTGGACAAATCGGCCATCAATAGATACATAGACATAAACAGTATCTTTATGCTATCCAAAAGACACCACCAATGGGCCCAAAAGGGAACAAAAACACTTCCCCAGCAGCAATCAGCCCCCAGATGAGCATAGATTAACTCCAAGGTTGACATCAGACTAGCAAGTAGACTTCAGAGCAACATTTCCTGAAAGTGAGAATAATCAATCAGTGGAACGGCTTTCCCTCCGTAAGTTGTGAATGCTCCAACACTGGAATCTTTGTAAGAAGAGATTGGACAGCCATTGATTTGTCTGAAGTGGTGCCATCTGAAATAATATGTTTGTGGGGCACCATGAAAAAGCGATAAAACGTGTGGCAAAAAAATAGCTCAGCTGTAGGGCTTTTGCTGAGAGGAATCCTTCGGCGTGGCATGAAATAGTTTATTTCATCTAACGTTTCAAGTGGGAAATCTTAGTTCCTGCCCTAATGGAAGGTCCTGGCCTGTCTTCTCAAGAAAGCAGAATGTTGAACCAGAAGCCATTTCAAAAGGAAACTTTTATTGGAAGATTGTGAGAGCGAGAGGATGGAGGCAGGAACTGAGGTTTCCGGCTGGAAACAATTCGATTAAACCATTGCAAACAGAGCCCCTGCCCCAAGTCCAGTCCATCATATTCAAGCCAATCCCTGAGGTGTGAAGATGTTATGGGAAACTCTTGGCCCGAGAAGGTGATAAACGCCAAACGCCGCTGGCGTCCAAGGCAACGCTGCCGGTCTTCTCCAGAGACGAGATAAGGCAGCTGGCTCCAGGCACATTCCTTTTCCCACCTCCCAAGGTCCCAAAAGTTACAGCGAACCAAAGCAAAGAATAGAAACAGAAACTCCATTCAGAGATACACCCCCCACCAAACCTCTCCACTCCCACCAGAATGACAAGCCTCCTATAGGAATCTATGGGCCTGAGACATGGCATAAGGCGGCGTTGGTGAACCTTTTCGGCACTGAGTGCTGAAACGGGAGTTCGTGTGCACGGGAGCGGCAGAAACGGGAAGAGCAGCTCCCTGGCGTGCTTGTGTATGCCGGGAAGCTGAGCTTCCGGTTTCCAGCGTGTACATGCGCACCGGCCCCCCGGTTTTTGGCATGCATGCGCGTGCAAAGACCACTTGGCCTCGGTGAATCACCTGAGTTGTGTAAATGGGTGTGTAGCCTTCTTGGAACTGCTGACATCATCTACCTCCAGTCTACAACAGCGGTTCCAAGAAGGTTCCACCCCCATTTGCACAGGTGACCCTGAGGGGATAGCTAAACCTCCAAGCAGGCTCAACCACTCTCTAAAATGAATGCAAAGAATGCTGTCTTGCCAGGAATAGAAATCCTTCCCTTCCCCATCATCCAGACAGAGAGGAAGAAGCTTCTTGGAGGAGAAGCGAAACGTTTAAAAAACAACAACCCTGAAACAGCACATGACCTGAGGATATAGATAAGCCCCCAAGTGGCCTCAACGACCCTCTAAAAAGGATGCAAATGACCAGCTTTCTGCAAGGAGTATAAATCCTTCCCTTCCCCACCATCCAATCAGAGATGAAGAAGCTTCTGGGAGGAGAAGCGAAACGTCGTTGAAGAAAAATCAGAAAGTCCATTTTGCCTCTTTGGAAAAAAAAAAAAAGAAAGCACTTTTAGGATACCAAACTCAGAGAGCACCCAGGACCCCAAAAGGGAGTTTGACTGAGTGGGAAACGAGTTGAATATCTGAAGCTCGGTCGGGGCCATTTGTCTGACATGGTACCTAGGCTTTCCTGACGGGGAAGAAGGTTGGAGTAGAAGACCCGCAAAGGGGTCCCTCCCAACTCTTGTTATTCTGCTTCTTGGGATCTGAATTTGCAGCCTTTCGAGGTCTGGACCGGCACTCCAACCCGGATGTAGTTCAGGCAGGGCTCTCCAAAGCGAAAGTAAAAAACATTGGCCAGGCAGCTTCAAGGTCTCTGCAGGCCATGCAGGGAATGGAAACACCCCTCCACCCGCCCAGCCCTGGAAGAAACTTTACTGCAGAAAGTAAAAAAAAGGACAGGAAGAGGCCAGCCTGTTGCAACACCAGGGCAGTGACGCTGCGTTTCCCCATTTGTGCACGGAAGAGAGCGGCCAACGAAGGGAAGAGCCGAGTTGGCACCGCAGCGATGAACGAGGGCAGCCGGGGCATTTAAGCAAAGTGGGTGCCGCGGTCCAGATGAGGCAAGGGAGGGCAGAGAATAGGACTGGATGTCCAGGTTGGCATCAAAGCTGTTCTCCCCGTCCTCTTTAAATGGAATGGCCCTATCCAGCAAACTTCCATTCAGTTTGGGTTTGAAGTGGGTGGTTGCAGCCTTTTCTTCTCACCAGGCTGCCATTTAGGACATGGCACTTAAAAAAAAGAAAAGAAAACACTTTAGAAAAGTGTCTGGGAAGATACTGGGAAAAAAAAAAAAAAAGAATTGAAAAACAAACCCAGATTGCGAAGATGTAGAAACAAATAAATAAGCCAGCACAGGTTGCTTGAAAACAGGCCATGCCCAATGAATCTCATTTCATCCTTTGACAAAGTGACTAAATGAGTCGACCAGCGAAATGCTGTGGAGAGAGTATACTTGGAGTTCAATAAGGCATTCGACAAAGTAGACCAAGGTCTACTTCTCGATAAGCTAGAACAATGTGGGATAGACAGCATCACCCCCAGATGGATTCGTAACCGGTTGAAACGACTGCCTGAAATGCTATAGGGCAGAACCTATAGAACCTGTTTTCTTGTGGTGTGCCAAAAGCGTATGCGTGCCGGCACCTACAATGTGGTGCGCAGTGCACATGCAACACCCCCCGCCCCTTTACCTGCACTGTGCATACGCGTGCCTCCCAACTGTTTTTTGGTTCGTTTGAGGCCTTTCTCGGCCTCCCAGAGGCTTGTGGGAAGCCTCTGCAGCCTTGGGAGGCTGAAAAACGGGCCTGTTTCGGCACTTCCAGTATTTCCTCAAAAGGGCCGAAAATCAGCTGGGAGGCACACACATGTGCAGCGCGGATAAGTTTGGCTGGGGCTTGCGTGCACACACAAATGGCTCTGCATGCCACCTGTGGCATGCATTCCATAGGTTCGCCATTGCGGCTCTAGTGTCCCCTGCTTGAGCTGGGGGGGAGGGTTGAACTAGAAGACCTCCAAGATCCCCTCCAGCTCTATTCTGATTAAACCTCTTAACTCTTGTACATCTGCCTCTTCTTAATTGCATGCTGAGAACAGTAATCCTAAACCATAAACCCATTACACCATGGGCGTGTCTGGCCAATTGCATCTCGGGTTAATAAGCAGAGGTAGAAGCGAGAGCCTTAGGCCCAAACGGGACCGGTTGCTCCCAATGTGTCCTTTTCCTCGTCTGGATGAAAACGAACTAAAGTTCCGACTAAAAACAACGATTCAGCCCCCAAAAAGAAGGAGAGTGTGATTATCTCAGTTTCCTGAGCCGGGCTTTGATCATTTGTGGCGGGGGCTGTGGGAGTGTCTCGTCAACAGATAAACCATCCTCACCGTCATAAACGCTCTTATCGTTCACACAACTGAGAGTAGCTTTATCAGGAACCGCAGCAGCAAAAGGCACTGCCAGCCTTCCTCCCCCTCCTCCTTGCATCATGTCAATCTGCGTCATGCCACTAAGGTCACTTCCAAATGTTTGCAAAGTGGCTCAAAACTCATGCACAGCTCGTCCGTGCTCCAAATCCCGAGGCCAAATGGGCTCGCCCATTTTCCTGCTCCTCTCTGGTTCAATTTCAGAGAGAGAGAGACACACACACAGACAGACAAGGATCAGCCCAGCATGCAATGGAAAAGGAAGGCCGGGTTGAGCTTATGTGAAATCTAATCTTTCCAACGCCGAGTCGAGGGAGGAGGCAGCCGCGGCAAGTCCTGGCACGCCAAGCCAGACAGAAGTCAGCTCCAGCAGGGATGTCAGCCAGATTTGAAGAGTGCTGGCATTTGAGAGGGGAGGGGATGTTTTAAATAGATTGGGGCGGCTCTGGCCAAGACCCCTGGGCTGCCTGGAAGGAATTCCACCAGGATCTGCACTGCAAAGCAAGTTCATTCCTGATTCCCCAGCCTCCCTTCAAGAGAAGCCAGGTGGTAAAAAGGCCAGAAATGGGGAAAAGTCCCTGCCACAAACAGCAATCCAAGAATGCTGGAGGATTCTTCCTGTCTGTCTTTCCTCTTCCCTCCCAACTCCCTTCCCCTTTCTTTTCTTTGTTTCTCTTTTTTCCCTTCCTCTTCCTATCCCCACCTTCCTTCCTGACTACCTGCTTTCCCTCCCTACCCTTTCTTTCTCTTTTTTCTTATCTCCCTTCTTTCTCCTTTCCTTCCATCCTTCCCCTACTCCCTTCCTCTCTTTCTTTCCTTGCTTCTTTCTTTCTTTGCTTCTTTCTTTCTTTCTCTTTTCTTACCTCTCTCCTTTCTCCTTCCCTTCCTCTTTACTTCCTTCCTCTCCCAATCTTCCTTCCATCCTTCCCCTACCCTCTTCCTCTCTTTCTTTCTCTTTTCTTATCTCTCTCCTTTCTCCTTCCCTTCCTCTTTACTTCCTTCCTCTCCTAATCTTCCTTCCATCCTTCCCCTACCCTCTTCCTCTCTTTCTTTCTTTCTCTTTTCTTATCTCTCTCCTTTCTCCTTCCCTTCCTATCTCTTTGCTTCCATCCTTCCCCTATCCCCTTCCTCTCTTTCTTTTCTTTCTCTCTCTCTCTCTTTCTTTCCTTCCTTCCTTTCTCCTTCCCTCCCCGCACAACACACCAGAGTCAGCCCTAGCAGGAAAGCCAGGAGGTCCCTTGACAGCTCGCACCTTCAACCACCATGTGTGTCATTTCCCTGCCAACCCCAACTGGATTCCCGGCAGCAGACGCTCCCCGTACGAGGTTGCCCCCCACCCCAGGCTGCCACTCAAAGCCACCCCGCTCCCTTTGCCATCCATCCTAATGAATGGAGGTGAGAAGGGGGCAAGGCAGAGTACCCCCACCAACCCCCACCCCCAAAAGGAACCAGGGGCTTTGGGAGCCCAGGAGGGGCATGGAGCCAAAGAGTTTGGGAAAAAATATCTAGAATTTCCCACGCTCAGCAACTTTTAAGATGGGCGGACTTCAACTCCCAGAATTCCCCAGCCAGCTTAGCTGGCCAGGGAATTCTGGGAGTAGAAGTCCTCCCATCTTAAAAGTTGCTGAGCATGGGGAAACATTGTCCAGGGAGCCCCCCGAACTCAGTTTAAATGCCCCTAGACCAAAATTACAGGGTGGGAGGACCCTGAGCCAGGCCCTCCTGTAGGGAAAGCTTGCAAACAAGGGTTGGGGGGGCAGCAAATGGGGGTCCCTGGTCCCCGGGTGGGGTGGGGTACCTGCAGCCCTCCCCAGGGGCTCCATCTGCACCTCGGCCGTCCGTTGCTTCTCGGGGCCAACTTGCTCTGGAGTCACTCCGGATTAACGCGGCCTCCTTCGTCTCTCTCTTCCCCCCCCCCCGCCCCGCCGCTCCCCAAACATCCCGGAACTCCTATCCGGCTCCGGAACGCTTCGAGTCCCGGCCGCGGAGCCCTTCTGGAGGGGAACCCCGCCGCGGCTTACCTGGCCTCCCCGGGGCTCCGGGACTCCCCGTAGGGCTGCGCTGGGTTCCGGCGGCCGGGGGTTCAGGCGGCGCCGGCGGCGGCTCCCGTTGGCAAGTAACCGTCTCCAGGGCTACGGTCACTATGGCGCCTCCTCGCGCGGGGGTTTCGAGGCAACTGTTGCTAGCCTGCCCCGTGACGACAGCGGACACGCCCCTCCCGGCCGGCCCCGCCCATTCGGCTCGCTCCTATTGGGCGGCTGTCATAAGGCGGGGCGGCTGTCATAAGGCGGGGCGGGGGGGCGGAAGAGAGGAGGAGGGGCCGGCGGTTGGCGCGCGTTTTGGCGCCTAAGCGCCTGAGGAGAATGAGGGAGGGAAGGGAGGGAGGGGGAAGGGGCGGGTGCTGAGGGCCTCTGGGCATGTGCAGAGCGCCAAAAGGGGAGCGAATCACGCTTTATGCGAGAAATTTGAAGTTTTGAAGCGCCTACATGAGCCTTTTTTTTCCGGGGGGGGGGGGGAGGAGGAAGGTTTGTCATTTTGAGCCATGTTGTCCATTCCGCTGGGGATGATGGGACTTCATGTCTATACAGGTTCTCTGTCATCCAGGTTGTCCCATAGGTGCTTTGTTTTCAAGAGGCAACTGGATTTTTTTGGTGGGGGGTGGGGGGGGGTGTTTCCTTGAAGAGGTTTTGCTTCTCATCTGAGTAGCTTCTTCTGCTCTATAAGACAGAGCCGAAGAAGCTTTTCCAAGGAGAAGCGAAATGTCTTCAAAGAACACCCCCCCCCCAAAAAAAGTCCAGTTGCTTCTTTAAAAAAAGGCACCTTTGGGATGGGACAATGTTTAGGCTGCCATACCAGCCGCCCCTTTTTGGAGGGGCGAACAGTGGTGGCTAATCTTTTTGGGGTCCTGTGCTGAAAATTGCGTGCGCACCTGTGTGCCACAGCACCCAGAAGGCAATGCATGCGGGGGGGGGCATGCCCCCTGAGCATGTGTGCAAGACCCCCGTGTGCAATGCATCTGTGTATGTGTGCGAGAGACCCCCTGCTCATGCCATGTGTCTCTGTGCATGCGCACGCTTTTCCTACAACCCCCCTACAACCCCCCTCCCCTCCACACCAGATAACTGGCAATCAGCTGGCGGGTGTGCAGTGCATGCACATGTACAGTACACCTGCTCTGGGCGAGGGCTCGCATGCCGGGAGTAATGGCTCTGCTTGCCACTTCCGGCACACATGCCATAGGGAATAGAATATTGGAATGAAGAATAGAATAGAAATAGAAATAGAATATTGGAATGAAGAATAGAATAGAAATAGAATAGAATGAAGAATAGAATAGAAATAGAAATAGAATATTGGAATGAAGAATAGAATAGAAATAGAAATAGAATATTGGAATGAAGAATAGAATAGAAATAGAATAGAATGAAGAATAGAATAGAAATAGAAATAGAATATAATATTGGAATGAATAGAATAGAATATTGGAATGAGGAATAGAATAGAATATTGGAATGAAGAATGGAACATTGGAATGAAGAATAGAATAGAAATAATTAGAATAGAATAGGAGCTGAAAGGGACCTTGGAGGTCTTCTAGTCCAGCCCCCTGCTCACGCATAAAAAACTATACCATTTCAGATAAGTGACTGTCTATTAATCTCTTAAAAACCTCCAGTGATGGTGTGCTGGAGGTTATACTTATATACATATACAGGTAGTCCTCAATTTATGACCACAATTGAGCCCAAACTTTCTAAGTGAGACACCTGTGAAGTGAGTTTTGTCCCCGTGTTACGACTTTCCTTGCCACCGTTCTTAAGCGAACTACCGTAGTCCAAGAAGTTACTAGTAGGGTTGCTAAGTGAATCAGTCTTCCCTGTGCGATTTTTGATTGTCCCAAAAGTTGCAAAAGGGGGATCATGTGATTTTGGGGGCACAGCAACAGTCGTAAGTATGAGTCGGTTGCCAGGCATCCAAATGTTGATCACATGATCACGGGGATGCTACAAAGGTCCTTAAGTGTGAAAAACAAATCGTTAGTCTGAACTGCTGTTTCCCAGTGTATAATTTTGTATTTCTTGATTAATTCTGTTATGGTTATGTAGCGAATATTGGAGGGGGTGACCCTTGGAGAGTTGTATGCAGCGGAATTTCATTTTAAGGTATGCCAATTAGTGTACATTCAACATGACAATAAAGTTTTTCTTTTTTTAGTGGCGTTGCCACTTTGAACAGTCATTAAATGCTTCCCCGCTTCACAATACTTTACAGCGGGGGTCGCCAACCTTTTGGACCTCAGGAACCACCAAACTCATCATTTTAAATCCCGCGGACCAGAGACCCTGGGAAAATCCACCCCAAAAGTCTGCAGGAAAATCCCCCACCCCGTTTTCCTACCGATCGATTGTTCTTTATTTGGGATCGCAGGATCCCGTCTCCAGCTCCGTTCTCAGGGGGAGAGAGAGAGAGGAGAGACTTTTGGCTTCATGCAAGGAAAGCAGCAGCAGCAGCAGAAAAAACTTCTTCAGCTTTGCCAGCAAAGAAAAAGAGGCAGGCTGTGTTTAGATTCCCTCTTAAAGGGGGGGTGGGTAATGGCCCATTTCTATGGAGATGGCTTATCCTAAAGAATTTATGACTGTTGCCTGGAGACCACCGTCATAAACTTGGGTAGAAGTGGACCTCTTTATGACTCTTTCCTCCCAATGAACGGAGAAGAATCAACTTTGATTCTGGTGACTGGAGAGGCAAGAAACAGCACAGCTTTCAAACAATTCTGTCTCTTTTGCAAAACAGTCATTGAGACAACACAGAGAAACTGCAGAATACAAAGAGAGCCAGCAAGGATGCTACTTGTTTGTCTCTTGCGAATGGGGCAAAATTCTGGCCCCTCCCAGTAATTCAAACAGGCTTTTTAAAATTTCCTTGCTCTGGGAGATATAGAGAGCAAATGCAGGGTTTCAATCCTTCCTCTTTACTTTCCTAGGATATCAGCTTTACAATATACTTTCACTCTTTCACAGGCAATCTGATTAACTTATATCTTCACTTTGGGAGTTACAATTACGCTATATTTTACTATGGGAGTTCCGATTGAACTGTACTTTTACTTCATAGGAATTCAGATAAAACTGTGTTTTTACTTTGGGATTTCCTGTGAAGATTAAAATACAGTTTAATCGGAACTCCCAAAGTGAAGATATTCCTGTGAAGGATAAGTCCCATCTCTTCTTAAGCAAAGGAAAAATACAATTAAATCGGAACTCCCAAAGTAAAGATATAAGTTAATCAGATTGCCTGTGAAAGTGAAAGTATTATAAATCTATGTATGTATGTAACTGGAAGATGGTTTATGTTTTATGTTTTGGTTGTATATGTTTGTCTAAAAATAAAAATTCTTATTTAAAAAAAAAGTCTTTCTTTCTCTCCCCCAAACTCCACCAGAAAGGAGTCTTTGCCGGCGCAGCCTCTTGGAGCAAGGAGACCTTGCAGGGTCCCAAAGACTCATTTCTGGCGGAGTTTGGGGGAGAGAAAGGAAGACTTTGGCTGTTTTCCTTGCATGCAGCCCAAAGCAGAAGAAGAAAGAAGCGGAAAGAAGCAGCCCGGTGGCCAGGCCAGGCGTGTGGGGCAAGTGAGGCAAGTCCCCCCCCTCCGCCCTTTCCCCGCTCCCCTCACTACCCCATGTTGTTCGCAATGCAAGCGACACAAGACTTGTGTTCCCGCGGGCGATATGGGCGGGGCAGCCTTGTGTTCCCACACAGCCTGGATTAATTGCTTCGAAGGGCATTTCTCTGAGGACCACCCGAATTTTCTCCTGGACCACCAGTGGTCCCTGGCCCAGGGGTTGGCGACCCCTGCTTTACAGGACTCCCGCGAGCCTCCTGCCTGTCCCATTAACCATGGTTTCGTGGGGCTCATGATGTTTTACGCCCTGCAATACCCATGGGGAGCAGCCCCCCTCCCTCCGAAGGAAACTTTGCAGCCAGATCCAGCTTCGCCTGCCACAACACTCCTGCGGGGCTGTGTTAGCTGCAGAGAGAAGTTCACGCAGAAGAATCTTGAGCAAGGGCCTTCAACCTTGGCAAGTTTAAGACTTGTGGACTTCAACTCCCAGAATTCCTCAGCTAACGTGATTGGAGGAGGAATTCTAGGAGTGGAAGTCCTCCAAGGCTTAAAGCTGTCAAGTTTGAAGGCCCCTGCCCTTGAGAGACGCGACAAAAAAAACAACACTCAAGACAAGTTTTGAGCTTGCATCCTTTTTTTATTTTGAAATATTTTCCTGACATGATTCCAAAGGGCCTTAGACAAACCTGGGACCACATAAAGAACAGCAGGCCCTGAAACAGACAGGTGGAAAAATCTGCAGAATTTCTATTGGAATAACGTCTTTCCCCCTTCCCCCCCACCCCGGCTTTTGCACCCCGATTTCCTGGGACTCCACTTAGAGAAGCTGGAAGATCAAGAAGCCGGACCCCAAAATTTGAGGCAATGCTAAGTCAGGGAAGGTGAACTTCAAAGCTCATATGTATATATACGTATACATATACATATACATATACATATATATAGACCTTGTTACAATATATGGTGTCCATCCCAGCTTTGGATGGCCTTTAAGGAAAGATACTCCTAATAAAAATGGACACATTCATCACATTTGATTCCTTAAGACAGGTTTCCTTTGCCCCCAATTCATAAATTACAGGGAATTCCTGTTATCATATTTACAAGGAGAAGAAATAGTCTTCCCACGAAAACAAAGCAGCCTTATTAACCTTTATCAAATATGCCCCCTCCCCTCACGTTTATACTAGAAGCTAAAAGTGATTTGGTTTAGCTCACACTATTAAAAATTATAATCCATGATTGCACCCCGCGCTTCAAGACCCGTTTGCTCAATTCAGCGTTAAACATGACCAAACATCAACATTAAATCAGCCCCCCTTTGCACAAAAAAGTTGCTCTAGTTCACAGGGGCCCATTTTTGGCTCTTCTACACATTTCGGTTTTTGAATCCAGAGCAGTGCTTGCAATTTTATATAGATTTAATGGGAGCAGGCACAGCTGAGCAGCTTCACACCCCCCCCCCCGAACCCCGAGATAATCTGGCTGAAATTTTAAGTTTTAGGTTCGTGCAAAACAAGTGCAAGGTTAAACTTTGGCTGAACCCTAAATCCAAGTCAGGGGGCTGATCCAGGTTCCCAGATGTGTTCCCAAGACACTTGTGAGCAAGGTAAGGGAGACTTCTGCCCATTCCTTCCTTCCCCACCGGGAAACTGGCCCCCTGGCACAAGAGGGGCAAAGTGGAGCTCAAGATCTGCTCTCAAATTGAACTTTGCTATGTAAACACCCCACACCACCCCAGTAAAAACAGTGAGAAGGCTTTTAAAGTGTTCCGGGCTTCCTTGCAGGAAGAAAGGTTGCCGCTGTGTGTGCAGCATGGACACCAGCCCTCTGTGGAAGGAGAAAAAGTGCCCCATGCAAAGCTACCCCATGGCCTCACAAGAACACACAATGTTCACCCAGCCTGTGGCATCGCTGCAATGTTTTCCTTTGGTTCGCTATCCCACCCTTGAAGAAAGAAAGAGAGAGAGAGAAAAAGAAAGAGAAACGGAGGGAGGGAGGGAGGGAGAAGAATAGAATGGAAAAAAAACAGAGAGGAGGAGGGAGGGAGGAAAAAACACAGAGAAAGAAGGAAAAAAGAGAAAGAGTGGAAGGGAGGAAGAAGGGAGAAAAAAGAAAGAAAAGAAAGTGGGAGGGAGGGAGGAAAAAAGACAGGCAGGCAGAAAGAAAGAAAGAAGAACAAAAGAGAACGAAGGAAAAAAGACAGAAAGAAAGTCAGAAGGAAGGAGGTTGGGTGGAAGGGAGGAAGAAGGGAGAGAGGAAAGAAAGAGAGAGAAACCCTGAGGTTGGTACATTCCTTTCAGGAAGAGGGACCCTGGGGTCCAAACAGCCGGCGAGGGTCTTCCGGAGGCTTCCCGCTGGCACAGCCAGAGTCCCAAGGGCAGAGGAGTCTTCTGCCTTGGGGGAAGGCAAGAAAAGACAACATGCTGTGATCGGAAAAAAACCTCCTTTATCAAGGGAAGCCTCCCCAGAGGCTCCGGGAAAGATGCTTTGGACAGAGGCCGGCGGAGAGACGCGCATCCTGGTTCAGAAATCCGCTGTTTCTGAATAAAGCTGTTGGATCTGTTCTTCATACATCTTGCTTACCACGGGCCTCTTTAGCTTCATGGTTGGGCCTGGAAGACAGACACATGGAGGGTGTGTGTGTGTGTGTGTGTGTGTGTGTGTCACATTAGCACCAAAGCCCCCCCCCCCCGGGCCCTCTATCCCCCTTTCAATGTTTTCCAAAGCTGTGCGGAACCAAGATCCATAGGAAATCCCTTGCAACGTCTGGACGGAGGTGGGAGGAAGGACGCTTCTTGCTCCCTTAACACCATGCGGAGCGGGCTTACCAGACCCCCTCCCCAGGTGGAGGCTGCCCTTATAGTGGACAACCCAGAGCTAGGAGTCTCGTTGGCGTTGCCCCAATGGACGGAGGCAACTGTCCCGAGGTCGCCTTAAAACCTTGGAGGATTCCGCCCTGGAGTAATGCAACCATTGCACTTGGACAAGGGAGCAGAGGATGCTTCCCTCTTTCAATTTAGCATCTTGGAGGACACAGGTCAGGGCAGTGCCGAAACAGGAGCGTGCAGGTGCCGAAAAGGCACCGAGCGCCAAAACGCACACGCGCAACCCGGAAAACTAGAAGAGCAGTTCCTGGCACACGCATGCACAACGGCCACCTGGCCTTCCGGTTTCTAACACGCCTGCATGCGCCGACCAGCTGATCTTCAAGCACGCTGGCCAGCTGGTCTTTGGGCGTGGCATTAGAAAGCAGATGATCCGGTGGCTGGCGCGCAGGCACGTGCCGGGAGCTGCTCTTCCGGTTTCCCACACTCCCGCGTGCGTGAAGACCCTCGCCATGCTGGGGTTAGGTCAAGGACATTTAAACCATGACCGCCACCCCTGGGCCCTTTCCCCTCGTAAAAAAGCCTTACCAAGCTCGCCAGTCTGGACGGAGAAGTCCTTGCTCAGAAGGAGCCACTTCTGGATTTTCTGAGCGTTGGAGGTGGCCTGATCGTTGACCTTCATGACCCCCTTCTGGATGGCGGTGTACACAGCCAAGTCTTTGTTCCCCACGATGTCGGAGACCTTGGTGGATTTGCTGCCCAGCTTCTGGCAAAACTGCACGGCTTCGGGGGTCAGTTCGTCTTCCGAGATGCCCGTCTCCAAGTTCATCTTGCTCTAAGGGGAGCAGAGGAGCGGCGTTGGGGCGGCCATAAGAAGGCCTGCAGTGCCACCCTCTGGTGGCCGCTGGCCCTGCCCCAGTGTTTGTCCCAGAAGCCGGTCGCCGAGCGGGGTTGTGTGGGGCATTCAGACAATGTGGAGAAACAAGGCAACGAGTTTGCAGTTCAAGGCAGAGGCCCGAAACGTTTGCCCCTTGGAGACCATTTCTGGGGCCTCATCCTTTCCCAAGAGTGACGGGTGTGGAGCACAGAAGGGGAGGAGGACTTTCTCCCTCCCTCACCCCCAGCATAGGACCAGCCCCATCCTAAGCTAAGTGACTCCTTGGGAGCATTTGGGACTTCAATAACCAAACATCAGAAGATGTCAATTGGCTGCAAAAGGGCAGGATTCTGCAAAACGGAAGAGCGAATTCCCCACGGTTGCAGCTTTCAATTCAAAATCCTAGTCCTCAAGCTTTCAACCCCTGAAGAGTTCTGAAAGGTCAACTTGTTTTGCTTGGAACTGATACCCACAAAGCCTTTCTGAAAGGGGTTACACCCCCCCCCCCAGATCAACCTTCTAGAGCAGGGGTGTCCAACCTTGGCAACTTTAAGACTTGTGGACTTTGTTAGGGATAACATTGTTTACCCTAACTGGTTTAGGTAAAATAATAACTAAGTAATCATAGTTTGTTAGTTAAAGTGTCTGCAACTTTAACTATGGGAAAGTAATTAAGGGAGTGGTTGTGAAAGCACTTTAAAAGAAGCAAGACTGCAGCTTGCTCTCTCTCTGACTTTGATGATCCCTGATTACTGCTTGGAATCAAGACTGCATTGCTCGAACGGGAGAGAAACAAAGGACTGATTTGTAAGTGAACTGACATAGGATATTCTGCACGGACTTTGCTAACTGAATATCCCTGAATGGACTGACTAAATGATACATGACTATTGGACTGTTATTTTGACTATGCTATGAACTCATAATGGAATAAACTATATTTTTGATAGCACAAGCGTATCTGTTATTTTTACTGTATATTAATAAACATACAAGCTTAGCTCACTCATTTATCTGTGTGCCTATCTGACTAACGCTGCACATTCTGTTTAGCTTGTCTCCCTAACCCTGGTTGGGGAAACCAGGCTTAACAGACTTCAACTCCCAGAATTCCTCAGCCAGCAAAGCTGAAGTCCCCTAGTCTTAAAGTTGCCAAGGTTGGACACCCCTGCTCTGGACGGAGTGGTGTTTCTCCACTTTGGCCACTGTAAGATGGCTGGACTTCAGCTCTCAGCATTCCCCGGCCAGCCAGTGCTGGGAGCTGAACCCCAGCCATCTGAAAACAGCCCAATTTGAATGTAGAATAGAATACAGCTACAGAGTTGGAAGGGGCCTTGGAGGTCATCGAGTGCAACCCCCCACCCAAGAAGGAGACCCTGCCCCATTTCTGAGAGAGGGCAGTCCGGTCTCTTCTTGAAAGCCTCCAGGGACAAAGCTCCCACAACTTCCACGGGTTGATTGTTCTCCCTGTCAGAAAGTTTCTCCTCATTTCCAAGTTGAATCTCTCCATGATCAGTTTCCATCCATTGTTCCTTCTCTGGCCTCCAGGTGCCTTGGAGAATAGCTTGACCCCCTCCTCCTCCTCTCTGGGGCAGCCCCTCAAATACTGGAGCACTGCTCTCCTGTCTCCCCTGGTCCTTCTCTTCCCTCGACTAGCCAGGCCCAGTTCCTGCAACCGTTCATCGTATGTTTGAGCCTCCAGCCCCTTCATTCTCCTGGTTGCTCTTCTCTGCACTTTTTCTAGAGTCTCAACATCTTTTTTTATAGTGTGGGGACCAAAACTGGATGCAGGACTCTTGGTGTGGCCTTACTAAGGCTTTATAGAGGGGTGGTAGTAATACTTCACATAATTTTGATTCTGTGCCTCTGTATATACAACCAAGGATTGCATTAGCTTTTTTGGCTGCTGCTGCACACGGCTGGCTCCTGTTTAAGGGGCCATCCACTAGGATGCCAAGATTTCCCTCACAGTTCCTGTACTTATCCCTTTGGCTTTTTCCTGCCCAGGTGTAAAACCTTTCCTCCACCTGAAACGTTATGCTGTTGGATAGGGCCCATTCTTCCCTTGCGCCAAGGTCTTTTTGGCTCCTGAGCTTGTCATCTGGGGTTATTCCTGTCGGCTTAGCGTCCTCTTCCAATTTGACGAGTTCCCCTTCTATCCCCTCATCAATGTCGTTGATGAAGAATTTGGATCATGAAAGATCCGAGGAGACAACCCGGCACTCACCTTAAGGGTCATCAGCATGACGAGAAATTTGGCTTTGTCTCCCACCAACATGACGTTACTGAGAAGGGGGATGGCTTCCTTGACAGCATCTTCGATCGGGATTGGGGGAATATTCTCTCCCCCTGCGGTGATGATGAGCTCTGGAACAGAAATGGTGTCAGAATCCCTCCAAGGAAAGTTATTCGGTTGGTTCACGCTTGCGGTCTACGGGATAAACATGCTGCGGAAACCAGTCATCCTCGCCTTCCAATCGTTCCTTTAGCGACCACTCCAAATTGCAGTGGCCCTGGAGAAAGTGACTGATGACTGGCTTTCACCCTGACAACCAAATCACTTTCTCAAAATCCAGGAACTTGACTTTGGATCGTCCTGAAGGTTGCTTTTCCAAGAGGCAACTGGACTTTCGTTTTCTTTGAAGACGTTTCACTTCTGATCCAAGAAGCTTCTTCAGCTCTGACTGGTGGGGAATGGAAGTCTGCAGAGGTTCTCAGTCAACCAGTCGCCCTGGTTGACCCAAAGGTGCTTTTTTTTCCCAGGAGGCAACTGGACTTTGTTTTTTTTTTTCTTTGAAGACATTTCCCTTCTCATCCAAGAAGCTTCTTCAGCTCTGACTTCCCAAACATCCAATAAGAGCTGAAGAAGCTTCTTGGATGAGAAGGGAAACGTCTTCAAAGGAAAAAAAAAACCAAGGGAAACCCAGTTTGCCTCCCGAAAAAAGCACCTTTGGGGGATGGAAGGATTTATATTCCTTGCAGACAAAGCTGGTCATTTGCATCCTTTGAGAGGGTCGTTGAGGCCACTTGGAGGTTTATCTGTCTCCTCGGGGTCCTCAGTGTTGTAGGCCAGAGACAGATGATGTCCTCAGCAGTTCCAAGAAGGCTCCACGCCCATTTGCACCACTCAGGTGACTCTGAGGACACAGGTAAATCTCCAAGTGGCCTCAACAACTCTCTGAAAAGGATGCAAATGATCAGCTGTCTGCGAGGCGTATCAATCCTTCCCTTCCCCACTATCCTGTCAGAGTTGAAGAAGCTTCTTGGAGGAGCAGCGAAATATCTTCCAAAGAAAAACCAAGAAGTCCAGTTGTCTCTTGGGACAACCAAGACCTGGATGGCTGAGAATCTCTCTGGACGTTTGGCTACCGGCATGTATCTGGGAGGGTTGCAGCATCCCACGGACAGGGATTCACCCTGGGGACTTTCTCTCCTGACCCCGGGGGGACTGGATTACCTTTGATCCTCCCGGTGATGTACAGGAAGCCGTCCTCGTCGTGCCGGCCCAGATCCCCGGAATGGAGCCAGCCCTCGCTGTCAATTGCTTCTTTCGTTTTCTCTTCCATGTTCAGGTAGCCCATAAAGACATGGCGCCCAGCAAAGCACACCTCACCGACTCCTTCCTGGTCTGGCTTGAAAAGCATAGTCTGGCAGCCAGTAATCTCCTTGCCGCAGCTGGAGAGGGGGGAAGGGGTCAAGGAAAGGGTCAAGGGCTGGCGAGCACGGCCCCCACGCGGACTGCCCATTGTGGCGAAGCAGAGCAGACGCTCCACGCTCACAATGTGGGGTGGTCTAAAAGAAAACCTGAAGCGGTTCTTGTTTAACAAAGCAACACTTCCTGATTTAAGAGTCTTCAGTTCAGCGGAGCTTGGATACAACAGACAATCTGTGTACAGTGTCTTTAACAGGGGTTCCCTCCCCATCAGTCCGTTAAATCAAGAGGTCAGCTGAATAACAAGAGTTGAGGGCTCCTTGCTGTTCTTTGAGCTTGCTTGTTTTCTTCCAGATGTTCACCAGGCAACACCATCAATTGCTAGTTAACCTGAGTTGGAAGGGACCTTAGAGGTCTTCTAGTCCAACCCCTGCCCTGCTCAGGCCGGAAACCTTGCTGTACTGAATTTCCAACACGGCCACCCAAAATGTTTACAACTTTTTTGATATTTAGGTCCTTTTACTCAGAACTTGGTCCGTTCAGGGTTTTTTTCCCCCCTAATTTCTAATTTCCTTTCAGCTCTCTCTTTCTTTCTCCCCAACCATAAAAATGCAAGAGGCCCATGTTAATAGCTCCCCAATGCCACCCTTGCAATCTAGACTGTCAGAGTGTTTGCACAACAAACCCAGCCATCTGCTTGGAACCCCGAACACTTGGCGGCAAGCTTTCAAATCTCAGCCAGAAATTTTCAGCACAACACAGCCGGTCGTGCCGGGAAACCCAGCCCCAAACTGCTGTGAGGATTTTCCTCCTGCGACCTGTTCATCCGGGCACGCCGCAGTCTCCTCCATCTGGGAAATTTAAATTTTTGCAAGGGACACGTGGCAGCCAATTCACCCAGGAAATCAAAGAGATTCCTATTTCTTCCCAGCTGGAAGTGAAATACAGGTCATCCTCAACTTACAACCTCACATAGTGGCCATTCAAAGTTATGGCAGACTCCCAACTTATGACCGGCTTCCAAATTTATGATGGCACACCTCCCGCCCCCATGGCCATGTGATTCTATCTTGGGCTCTTGGCAACTGACCTGCAATTAATCATATTTTTTTGAGGAAAATTGGCATTTATTTCTAGTTTTCAGCAAAAATGCCTCCCAAACAATAGCTCTGCTTAATGACCGCAATGTTCATTTAACAACTGCTGCAAAAAAGGGTCGTAAAATCAGCTATTGATGTGACGCCATGCTTTCTTTTCCAATCATCATGGGCAGGCTACAGTTTGATCAGTGACCATTCAAAGTTGCAACAGCATTGAAAAAAGTGACTTACAACCATTTTTTCACGCTTATGACCACTGGAGCATCCCCACGGTCACATGATCAAAATCTGGACGCTTGGCAACAGATTCGTATTTATGATGGTTGCAGTGTCCCGAGGTCCATGTGATCCCCTTTGGCGACCTTCTTACAAAGTCAATGGGGAAGCCGGATTCATAGCAACCTAACGGCTGCAGTGATCTGCTTAGCAACTGTGGCAAGAATGGTCATAAAATGGGGCAAACTTATAACAAATGCTTTATTTAGCAACAGTAATTTTGGGCTCAACTGTGGATGAGAACTGTGGTGGCGCAGTGGTTAGAATTCAGTACTGCAGGCTACTTCTGCTGACTGCCTGCAGTTTGGCAGCTCAATCCTGACCAGATCAAAGTTAGCCTTCCGTCCTTTCAAGGTCAGTAAAACGAGGACCCAGATTGTTGTGGGGGGACGGACAAGAGGCTGACTCTGTATACTGCCTAGAGTGGGTTGTAAAGCACTATGAAGTGGTATATAACTCTAGGAAGGAAGGAGAGATGGGAGGGAGGGAGGGAAGAAGAAAGGAAGGAGAGAATGGGAGGGAGGGAGGAAGAAAGGAGAGGAGGGAGGTAGAAGGAAGGAAGTGGTGGTGCCGTAGTTAGAATCCAGTACTGTAGGCTAACTCTGCCCACAGCCAGGAATTCGATGCTGACCAGTTCCAGAGCGACTCAAGCCACTCATCCTTCTGAGGTGGGTAAAATGAGGACCCAGATAGTTGGGGGCAAGAGGTTGACTCTGTAAACTCCCCAGAGAGAGCTGTAAAAAGGATTATGAAGTGGTATATAAGTATGCTATTGCTATTGCTATGGTTGTAAGTCGAGTTTTGACTCTACCTTGACATCCTGTACGACGTTGGAAACGAAACAGTGTGAGGGCCCGAACTTTCGCTCATGCCGTAGAGCTCGTAGACCACAATGTCCAGGCTCAGGAAAAACTCCAAGGTGTCCTTTGTGATGGGGGCCGCCCCCGTGTAACATTTGGTGCAGCGGTCCAAACCCAGCGCTTTCCGGACCTTTTTATAAACCAGCGCCCTCGCCAGCCGGTAGTTCATCGGGAGCTCAACGGATCTGCGGGAAAAATATGCGTGAGGTTGGGAGTGAAACCAGAGCCCCCTCTCTGCAAGGATTCCCCCCTCCCCACATACACGCAGGACAATAGATGTTTATTCAAACAGGTCTTCGGAAACGGGTCTCCCCGTGGTGCCGGTCTGGACTCCAAGCTTGCAATGGCAAGAGTCACCGTCGTGTAACCGAGCCCAACGGCACACATAAAGTCCAGGAAAACAATCCAAGATTTGAACGGGTTGGGATACACGGCGTGAACACACAAGGCACAGAATTGGACACAACATGCAAGTCCCCGAGGTGGGATTAAGCAGGCGATGCCAGTGCAGCCCTTCATGAGAGGTGAAGTTGCCTCCTCACGTGTAGTCTAGCCGACCAGCGTTGTCCCTGCCTCCTCTCTGTCCTACGTGTCCTCGGATCGGGAGGAGGTGGTGGACTCTACCTCCCCCTCCTTGCTAGGGGGCATCAGCTGGGACCCTCCTGGCCAACTCGCCTGGGCCTGTCGCTCATCCGATTGACCCCGCCCAGCCTGCTCCATCCGGAGCGCACTCTCCGAGCGCCAATTCTGACCAATGCTCAGCTCCGTGCCTTCCCCTGCAGATTCCAATTTTTCCTTCCTCCCCTGAACTGAAGGGTTGGGATGGGGGAACCATGACGGGGGCTGAGAAGACGTCCGACCACTTGGGATGGTCCAATTGCAAGAAGATGGTTGTCTGGATTCCAGGAGGCCAATTGAAAGGGGGCACAAAGACCCCAAAGGCAGGAGAATCCTCACAGCCTGCCCGGGAAAGCGAGGAAGCCCGGAATTGCAAAGGGGATTTTATGTGTGTGTGTGTGTGATTATTGACAAGTCGTTCTTGACTTACAACAGTTTTTGTTTAGTGTACGTTCAAAGTTCCAACGGCCTTGAAAATAGTTTTGCACACTTATGTCCATTACCGCATTCCCATGATTATGTGTTCAAAGTTCAGATGCATGACAACTGACTCATACTTATGACAGCGGCAGCGGTCCCCTTTGGAGACCTTCTGACAAGCAAACTCAACGGGGAAGCCACTTAATGACCCTAATACTATCTTAACAACTGCAGGGACTCCCTAAACAACCATAGCAAGAGAGGTCGTAAAATGAGGCAAAGCTCACTTAAAACGAATGTCTCATGTAGCAACATAAATTCCGTCCTCCATTGTGGTCGTAAGCTGAGGACTGCCGGTACAGGCTTGGACGTGGTTTGCTAAGGCAGGCCAGTATTTCCCAACCTTACCCACTCAAAGGAAAGTCCCCAGCAGGTAGTCCTCGACTTATGACCGGTTGCTTAGCAATCATTTGAAGTTATGATGGAACAAACCCCCCCCCCCCCAAAAAAAAGGTACTTAAGAATCCTGGGATCCTGACGGCCGCCTCCCCCTGGTAGTCATGTGACTGAATTTTGGTCACTTGGCCACTAGTCCAAATTAGCAGCCATTTGCAATGTCCGGTCACATGACGATTTGTGGCGTTTCTCTTGAAAAGAGGAGTTTAGTTCTGGTTTTCAGCAAAACAAACACCCCACGGTCACCGCATCTGCTTAATGACTGCCGTTTCATTTAACAACCAGGCCAATTTAATGACTGCCATTCATTTAATGACTGCCGTTTCATTTAACAACCAGGCCAATTTGCTTCATGAGCGCTGCAGAAACAAAGGGGGTAAAAAATCAGGTTGGGGCATGTGATGACCCACTTTACAAACAGCATGTCACCATTATGGTCGTTAAGTCGAGGACTACCTATAAAGTATTCTTACATGGTTTTTTTTTTTAAAAAGTCTCTTCCTAATCTATGTTTCTCTCAGCCAGTGATGGTATGCTGCCGGTTCGCACTGGTTTAGCGATCCGGTTGCACTGGCCAGCAGTTGGCCCCGTCCACTCGCGGCTGCCCTTTCCTGTCTTACATTTCTTCGTTTGTAGCTCAGCTGATAGGTGTGGCCATCACACCTCAGCTGCTTTACCCACCAGTGCTGAAGGTCAGGTGAGTTTCAAGACTTAAAATTTCCTGTTTCCGAACATGCCACACACGCCCTCCCCAGAACCGGCAGTCAAATATTTTGAATTCCACCACTGCTCTGTGGGATTTCTTCGCTTTTGTTTCTAAGCCAAGGGCAGGGAAGGTGTCACGTTGAAGGACTTTGGGAACCCGTCTCTTATTTCCACAACAAACGTCATCAAGGCAAAGAGAAAAAGTCGGTTTGGCTTTTGTGAAAAATACAAAGTAAACAACTTTAAATCCCCGAGGAACAAAACGCTTCGTGTTACCTCAGGCTTGGAACAAAACCGAATTTTCTCCACCCCTAGCAAATTTTCAGTTGTTTGAACTTTTCGATGCCAGGATATTTCCTGGCCAGCCAACCACCATATAGGAAACACTGACATACAGGGCAGTCCTTGACTTAACAACCACAACAGTTAAACGAAGCACTACGGTTAAGTCAGCCACACGGTTGTTCAGTGAAGCCAGCCTTTTCCCCATGGACTTCGCTAGTCAGAAGGTCTCAAAAAGGGGATCGTGTGACACGCTGAGACTGTCGTAGGCATGAAGCAGTCGCCAAACATCCAAATTTCGATCCCGTGATCACGGGGAAGGTTGCAATGAGACACCGGCCGTAAGCCACTTTTTTCCCCCCAATGTTGCGGTTAACTTTGAATAGTCACTCAATGAATTTTTGTTAAGTTGAGGACCGTTGCAGAACCAGATATTTTCAAGGGGAAGGAAGGGAACTCAAAGCTCACCGTTCAGTCTTCATGGAAGAAGGGCCATTTCTCTCTCTCTTTTTAATATTAATTTCCATAATCCACCCAGGAAGCAACGCAATCCAAGTGACCCTTTGGCAGTCGGCCCAAATGTGGCCGGAAAAAAAAAAGGACTTACGACCCTGTTTCACGCTTATGACCATTGCGGCATCTCCCGGGGTCACCTCCATCCAAATTTGGACTCTTGGCAATTGACTCTCATTTTATGACTGTTGTCAATGTGAATTCCGGTCCTTCCTTAGGCACGAAAGGAATCTGGGCAACTTTTGCCTCTCAGCCTTACCCACCTTGGAGGATTCCCGTCGCAGGGAAAATAGGAAGGACAGAAGAACACAGGCAGTCCCCGACTTATGGCAGTTCATTTAGCGACCATTCGAAGTTACAATGGCATTTTTTTTGGAGGGGGGGAAGGGACTTGTGACCATTTTTCACCTTACAACTATTGCCGCCACTCCCATGATCAAAATTCGGGTGCTTGGCCCTTGACTCATATTTACGACAGTTGCAGCGCCCCGGCATCACGCGAATCCCCTTTTGCAACCTTTTGACAAGCCAAATCCATGGGGACTCCAGATTCACTTAACAAACCTGTTATTAATTTAAGAACGGCAGCGATTCTCTTTACGAAATGGGGCGAGGAACGTCGTAACATGGGGCAAAACACATTTCTTAATGCATTTCTCACTGAAGCGACATAAAAAGGGCTCGATGGTAAGTTGAGGATCGGTTAAAGAGAGAAATTGCCTAAGAGCCCCTTTGGGTCTTTAGACCCCTGCAAGAAACAAAAAGGGGGGAGTGGGCACCAACAGGAAGACCCTTTGACCAAAGCTCAGGATGAGCAAAATGTCAGCTTTGGAAGCCATATTGAGACCAGATGCTCCCACAGTTGAGCCTGGGAAAATGGGAGGGGGGAATTTCTTGGAGCGTATGTAGCTAGACGTAATAAAATTCTTTTTCTGATTCAAGGTCAGGTGGCGTTGTGCCTAAGTGAGGGGAAGTCTCAAGTTGGGACAGATGGTGATTGGGCCATGTGATGCGATGATGGGTGCAGGGGATGGATTTGTAGTTTTTTTTTTACTTAGTGCAAGGAAGCCCGGAACTTTCTGATTCGGGATTCCCCAGTTGTGCCAGTTTAACTATCCAAATCAACGGAAGGTTTGAGAGATGTCTGTCTCAATGTTGGAATGGAGGTTTGCTGGAATGCTGACACAGAGTGTCCACAACAGGTCCTGCTGGGACGCGGGGAAGAAATCTGGGTTCAGTGACCGGGGAGGGAGAGGGGGCTCCTTGGGGGAGGAATTGCCCTTCTTTGTAAGGGGGCTGGGCTCCTTCTCCTGGGGGTAGCCGCAGGTGGCATGGTGGGCTCAGAATTGGGAGGAAGGGGCTGCAGAACCAGGGGAGGGTCCTGAAAGGTTCACGCCTTGCGGAGGCTGCCCAGGCCGCTTTTGCCTCCCTCCCGTCCCTCAATTCCCAGCAAGGGTCTGTGACTCAGCCGCCCCCCAGCCTCCTACCCGTTCATGCGCTTCAGGTTGGTCTCCAGCCCCACGGCTTTGGCCCACACGGCAATCTTCCTCCTCAGCGTGGAGGACTTGGCTCCCACTGACTTCATCCGCTCCTGCATCTTCTCCCACACGCGGGGGACGCCCATGAACGCCGTGGGCCTCACTTCTCGCAGGGTGTCCACCAGGCTGCCCTGCCGGACCCAAGGCAAAGGAGGCGGGTTGGGGGATGCAGGGAGAAGGCAGAGAAAAACACACCCTGCATCCCCCCCCTCAGGAATATTGGGGGTCTGTTCCCCTCCCCTTTGGGACACTGCTTTCATTCATCTATATGTCTATCTGTCCTTCTGTGGATCTGTCCCTCCCTCCCTCCCTCCCTCCCTCCCTCCGTCAATCTCTTATCAATCTATCTCTGGGTATCCATCCGTTTATCTGTTTGTCAATCTACCCATCTCTCTCTATTTCAAACTATCCTAAAAATCTATCTAGCCATCTATATTTACATCTGTCTACCTATCTTTCCATCCATCCATCTTTTATCTCTCTCTGTCTGTCTGTCATCTACCTACTTCTACATCACTATATCTCCACCTATCTCTATATATCTGCCTACCTATTCGTCCATCTATATGTCCATCCATCCATCCACCTACCTACCTACCTGCCTAACTCTGCTATACCTTAGTCAACCATCTCCCTCAGAAAGGACCTATTTGGTTCTATATTAAGGTTTTGTGACAGCAACACCTGGCTGACCTCAGCAGATCAAAAATGCTAAATAGAAACTAACCTAGCTGGCACATGAATGGGAAACCACCAGGAAACCCCACAGTCAAAGTATCACCAGGAAGTGAGAACACACCTTGGTGGAATCAGTTCCCTATCATTTACTGCCAAAGTTTAACAGGCAGTTCTTGCTTAATGACTACAACAGGGACTAGTCACTCTGTTGTTAAAGTATCATCATTGTTAAATGAAACATGGTGGGACTGTGACAGACTGAAGTCACTTCCCATTTGGTCATTAAGCGAGACCTCAAATTGCGATTTTACTGCAGGATCCGTTTATCAGAAGCCGGCATGAAAGTCGCAAATGGCGACTGGGGTGACTCCGCAGCAGTGATAAGTGCCAAAATCTGTCATAATGTTTACTTTTCCAGCCCTGTTCTAACTTCAAGCGGTCACTAAACAGAGCAGATGTAAAAGGAGACCTGCCTTTAATAAGGAATCGAGTTGTACTGAAGGGAACTTTTGTTTTCCCCACTAAGGGGCAGCACCTAGGCAACCTCAGCTGATCCCCAGGATGGTGCACCACTAGGAAATCCCACCACTGACCATACCCATTGGGGGGGGTCACTAGAAGCTGAGCTCGAATTTTAAGGCAATAGCTCACTTCTCTTTCAACTCTGACCCATTGTCCAGTCTACCTCGCAGGGTTGCTGTTGTTAGACTGATCAACCCTTGGGACAACCTCCCTCCAGAAGTTGCGGGGGCTCCATCGCTGGAGGTTTTTAAGAAGAGACTGGACGGCCACTTGTCTGGAACGGTGTAAGCTTTTTTTTCTTGAGCAGGGGACTGGACTAGAAGACCTCCAAGGTCCCTCCCAGCCCTGTCATTCTTGCCATTGTGGGGCTGATGTGAAAGGATCACCCCTCAAAAGCCCCCCTCGGTCTGCCAAAGGGAGAAGCAGGACATACCAACTTACCTTCAGGGCGTCGGGCTGAGCAAAGTAGGTTTCCACGCCAAAGGTGACGGGCAGCCAGATGTCAATCATCTGTGCGGCGACATGGCTGAGGGGTAGGTAGCTGACCACGCTCTCCTGGCCCTCCAAGCCCGTCTTCAGGTGCACGTACTCTCCGGCCGCTCTGGCCGTCCACGTGATCTGCAAGACAAAGAGGGCGTGGCTGCCACGGAGGGACGTCGGGCCCCCTGCGGGATCACCCAAGAACCTCAGGCCGCCTTTGGGTTATTACAACACCTTAAGGAAGCACAATGTCAGGATTCCGGCAATTGCCCCCATTTAAATCAATAATGGAGATGAAGCTTCTTGGATGAGAAGCAAAACATCTTTCAAGGAAAAACCAAGAAAGTCCCGTTTGCCTCTTGAAAAAGAAAAAAGCACCTTTGGGTCAACCACGACCTGGATGCCCGAGACACTAATTTAAATATTAAATGCCCCATACAGATTGTTCTGCAAAAGGTAGGAAAAATGAGGTAACGTCTCTGCAGCCAATTTATTCGCTCCTGCAAACCTCTGCATCTTAGGACCTTTAAGGGGAAAACCCACAGATGTAGGTAGTTCTCAACTTATGACCGATCACTGTGTGCCCTTTCCAGTCAGAGGGGCCTCAGGAGGAATGGGGCTACTTGCCATGTGCTTTATTGAAGAACTGAAGAAGCTTCTTGGATGAGAAGCAAAACCTATTCAAGAGGAAACCAAACTCGGGGCAAAAAAATAAAATAAAATGCACCTTTGGGGCCTTTAAATGAGCGCCTGAAGAAACTTGTAAATTAACCACAGCTAACTTGCCTTGAACGATTCAATTATTTAAGATAAATGTCAATTATTTTTTTTTTAAATTTTTGTCTGCCACGTTTCATTCTGGTCCCTCCTTTCTTCAATCATTCTATTCCACCATTTCTTTGATATTCGTGTAACTCTTGTTCCCGTGGTGAGTGGGCCGTGCCCAACCGGCCCTAGAAACACCTCGGGGTCCCAAGCACGCAGGCACTTACGTTGTCGTGGCTAAGCATGACTCCTTTGGGGTTCCCGGTGGTCCCCGACGTGTAGATGATGGTGCAACACTGGTTGGGCTTCAGGCTGGCCAGGACCTTGTCCAGCTGCTCATCTGGGATGGAGCTGCCCAGCTCCATGAATTCATCCCACTGGCCAGAAAGAAAGAAAGAAAGAAAAAACAAAAAAGCACAGCCTCAGGTGAGGAGGCAGCAGTCGGTGCATTGGAAGGTGTCAAGAAGTGATATTTGGCTGGCTCAGACCGGTTCTGGAGAACCAGTTGCGAAAATTTTAAGTAGCTTGGAGCAGGGGTCTCCAACCTTGGCAACTTTAAGACTTGTGGACTTCAACTCCCAGAGTTCCTCAGCCAGCTTTGCTGGCTGAGGAACTCTGGGAGTTGAAGTCCACAAGTCTTAAAGTTGCCAAGGTTGGAGACCCCTGGCTTGGAGAACCGGCCAATACTACCTCTGACTGGGCCCGCCCACCTGTCCCCACCTTTAACTCTCCGAGATTCCCTTGTTTGTTTGTTTTTTTGTAAAATTTTTATTGGGGTTTCACGAAACATAATACAGATAAAATATCTTTTTGAGGACAGCATGATTCCAGGTGATCCCTTCTCTATGCAGACATAAACTCAATTTACATATTCATCTTTATATTCTATTCCATATTTTGTAATTTATTTTATCACTTTCTCAATAATTTCCCCCTTCCCTTACTGTAGAGTTGTAATTGGAGGAATGTTCCTATCTTGGATGGCAAACCTCAGATAAAGAATATTTCCAAGCAAGTACAACTCAGGCAAACAAAGTCACTAATCTAAAGGAGGATTAGAGAGAGGAAGTCAACGTATGTTAGACTTTAACTAGAGATCATTAATTGTGTTAATTATTATTATGCTAAACAGTAACCAAAGTTAACCAATGTTGGAGGATAACTAAAAATGTGTATAAATGCAAGACTAGACTCCAATAAAGTTAATCATGACTCAAGTTGATCATGATCAAGCAACGCGACTGCCTCGTCATTACAACTCCTTATTTTCTTCAACCTTATTTTTAATCATCTCCTTCCTTTCTAAATTCAATTACTTGTCTTTTTCTAAATTTCAGTAACTTTCTAATCATTATACAGCATTTATATTTTTGTCTGTCCCTTGTTTTTTTTTAGCTCAGCTGATCCACAGGGCAGAGGGCACATGGCTGCGCCTCAGCTGAGCTAACAAACAGCTCAGCTCACCAGCGCTAACACAGAGGGTGGTTGTGGGGTACAAGGATTTGGCCCTCCCCTTTAAGGGAACGGCTGACTTCCCCCCTCCCTTGATGCCAGGGTTGTCAAATTCGATGTCATTGAGGGCCGCATCAGGGTCATGGTTGATATTGAGGGACGGGGGGGGAATGGTCAGGGTGGGTGTGGATAGCTCAATGTCCATTTTTGGCCACAGTGGATGCATCCCTCCCTCCTGAGCTCCGTTTTCGCTGACAAGAGGCACCGCTGGCCAATCCTTCCATGTTTCCAGGGTGGCCCTGCGGGGCCGGATCTAAGCACCCCACTGGGCTGAATCCGGGCCTTGAGTTTCGACACCCCTGCTTCATGCAATCCAAGGCACAAGGCCTCCTCGTGGGACGCCACCCACTGGCCTCTCCTGCCCTCTGCCCAGGGCTGCCCAAGAGGGCCGCTCAGAAGTACAAGGTTCCTGCATGGGATCTCGAGGGGACTTTCTTAGCAAGCAAAGCCAATGGGAGAGGGGAAACCGGAATTCGCTCAATGACTGAACGATTCGCTTTTTTTAACAACCACAGTGATTTGGGTCACCGCCGTGGGAAAAAAAAAAATCCCATGGCCGAATTCGCTTCAGCAGCTTCATTGGTTTTGCTGCAGAACTTCTGGTCATAAGTCGGGGAGTGTCAGAAAGTGAAGGGAAGCTACTCACGCTGTAGAGGTTGGGCCTCTTCTCTTTGATGTCATCTTTGTAGTAGACGATAGCTTTTAGGAGAGGCAGCTTTTTCTCCACCTGGGGGGGGGTGGGAGGGGGGCAAGCAAGAGATCTTTCACCCCAAATGTCTTCACTGGGATTCCCCAATAAGCCCCCTGGAAAAAAAAATCACTCCCAAAACCCCCTCTAGGGTGAAGTTTAGCCAGGGATGGGATTCAACTGGTTTGGACTGGTTTGGGCAGACCGGGTGTTAAATTGACACCTGGTTTGCTGAACCAGTAGTTGAACTGACCAGCTGGCCCCACCCATCCCAAGGAGTCTCCAAGTCGTCCATTTTGGATGCAGGTAAGTGCAGGAGGCTCTGGGAGGGAGAAAAACGGCCCAGAAGTCCAGAAATAGGCCTGTTTCCAGCTTCCGGAGGGCCTCCGGAAGGGGGGAGGCCATTTTTGCCTTCCCAGAGGCCCAAGGGAAGCCTCCGGACTCTGGGAAAGGCGAAAAACTCCCCCGTTCAGAGGTTCCAGTAGGCCACGCCCACCACGGACATGCCCAACCAGCAATGGGGCAGTGAACCGGTTGCTGGGATTTTGGAATCCCAGCCCTGAGTTTAGCCCCACAAGGAAGAAGCCAAGCCATTGGGAAGGCGCCCCTCCCCCCAATCTCGACTGTGACCCTGAAGAGACCCTGCAAATTCCTTTGCTGGGGTCTCACTTCGTTTTCTTTTGGAGACCCCGGATGGGATGTTCTCATTTGAATGACAGGAAGTCCTCATGGAGGAACCGTCGTTTGGACCGGCCACTTGGTCACGAAGCAAAGTGGCCGCTAAAATGAAACCGCCCTCAAGACTTATGGCGCGATTTACAGCTTTCCAGACGTACAAAGGTCATAAATGCGAGGATCGGCTGTCAAGTTACCTTGCGATTGTCAGTGGTCACTAAATGAGGACTATTTATAGTCCTAGGGTTGGAGTGCTCTGGGGCTCTTCATTTTGCTTTGGGTGTCTTTCATACAGGTTAGTCCTCCATTGACACCCGTTCATTTAGTGACTATTTTAAGTTACAGCAGCACTGGAAAAAGCGACTTCCGACTCATGTTTCACACTTACGACCATTGTAGCATCCTCGTGATCATGGGGTGAAAATCCAGATGCTCAGCAAGCGTTTTTTTCTACAAGCCAAGCTAGTGAGCACTGTTCTATTATGGTGGTGGCCTAGAAATACGTTGACTAAACCCGGCATACTGACCCAGTTCTCCAAACACGACCAACCTTCTGAAGTAAACTCAAAGGTTCCTTTATTAGGAGCACCGGCAAAAAAAATTTCTTTCACTAACAAGTCCATCGGGCTGGGACATTATTCGTTGTCTGCCGCATCCATTCATCTCCACCCCCGGCCTTTTATTCCCCAGAACTAGGGCAGGGTCTCACTAACAGCGGTAGTTCTTCCGTCCCAAGGACCGGCCCATAGATTTCCACTGCTCTCCTCTCCTTTTATCCCCCAGAGTCAGGGTGGGGCTTTGCTAGCAGCCATGGCTCTTCCATCCCAAGGACTGGCCCATAGATTTCCACTGCTCTCCTCTCCTTTTATCCCCCAGAGTCAGGGTGAGGCTTCGCTAGCAGCCATGGCTCTTCCATCCCAAGGACTGGCTCATAGATTTCCATGGCTCTCCTCTCCTTTTATCCCCCAGAGTCAGGGTGAGGCTTCGCTAGCAGCCATGGCTCTTCCATCCCAAGGACCGGCCCATAGATTTCCACGGCTCTCCTCTCCTTTTATTCCCCAGAGTCAGGGTGAGGCTTCGCTAGCAGCCATGGCTCTTCCATCCCAAGGACCAGCCCATAGATTTCCACTGCTCTCCTCTCCTTTTATCCCCCAGAGTCAGGGTGGGGCTTCGCTAGCAGCCATGGCTCTTCCATCCCAAGGACTGGCTCATAGATTTCCATGGCTCTCCTCTCCTTTTATCCCCCAGAGTCAGGGTGAGGCTTTGCTAGCAGCCATGGCTCTTCCATCCCAAGGACCGGCCCATAGATTTCCACGGCTCTCCTCTCCTTTTATTCCCCAGAGTCAGGGTGAGGCTTCGCTAGCAGCCATGGCTCTTCCATCCCAAGGACCAGCCCATAGATTTCCACCACTCTCCTCTCCTTTTATCCCCCAGAGTCAGGGTAGGCCTTCGCTAGCAGCCATGGCTCTTCCATCCCAAGGACCAGCCCATAGATTTCCACCACTCTCCTCTCCTTTTATCCCCCAGAGTCAGGGTGAGGCTTCGCTAGCAGCCATGGCTCTTCCATCCCAAGGACCGGCCCATAGATTTCCACGGCTCTCCTCTCCTTTTATTCCCCAGAGTCAGGGTGAGGCTTCGCTAGCAGCCATGGCTCTTCCATCCCAAGGACCGGCCCATAGATTTCCACGGCTCTCCTCTCCTTTTATTCCCCAGAGTCAGGGTGAGGCTTCGCTAGCAGCCATGGCTCTTCCATCCCAAGGACCGGCCCATAGATTTCCACTGCTCTCCTCTCCTGTCTTCTGTGCATCCTCAGGCACTGGACCTGGCTGCTCCTCCTCTTCCTCATCAGCCACCTCCACACCTGGGGGCTGTGGACTCTCCATCAGAGGGCTGACGGACGTCCCAGGCTCTGCCTCTTGGCCCTCTCAACCCCCCCGCTCAGCTCCCTTCCTTCCTCCCCCTGGGAGCTCTGACTGGGGAATTCTGGGAGTTGAAGTCCGCCCATCTTAATATTGCTGGGGGAAAGAGAGAGAGAGTTTTCACCTCAAAAGGTTGGGTGGGCCATCCAAACTCCCAGAGACGCCGCTGCTCCATCCCTGGAAGCCCTCAGGAACAACCCTCTCCTGGGCCAGAGGGTGGGCTAGAAGACCTCCCAAGGCCCCCACCCCCCGCCCTTCTCTGTCTGGCTCTCACCTCCAGGATCTTCTGCAGCTGCTTGTCGTTCTCCACCACGATGATGTTGGCCCCGCAATTCTCCGCGACGTAGTAACAGGCCTCCGGGGAGTTGGTGGTGTAGATGCCGACGGCAAAACCCCTGCAAAGAGACCGTTTCAAAGCCCACCCTTCTCCCCCCCCACCCCCAATTGGCAGAGACCCAGGGGAGATTGGCTTGCTGCCATTTGGGGAGGGGGGTTGCATGGCTTTCTACCCTTGGAGACTTCCGGTGCTTCCCTGGGAGCGGGGAACATTGTGGCTCGTGACTGCCCCTCCCCCCCTGCATGCTATGCCGTGCCAAGGAAAGCCCCTCCTCCACCCGCCTGGGGCAGTTTCCCACTTCCGCAGGAGGAGGAGGACCGTGGGGGTCCTTGGTGCTCTCTGAGCTGGGTGGTTTCCTTGCAGACGTTTCATGACCCAACTAGGTAATGCCACCAAGTGCCAGAAAGAAGTGGAGGAGGAGGAGTGAGAATGAGGAGGAAGGAGGAAGGGAAAGGAGGAGGAGCTCCAAGGAAGGGGGACCTGGAGGCAGGGGCTCCCCTTCAAAGGCTGGGGCTGAGCCGGAGACCCCTCCCTTCGCCCCCGACCTGAAGCCGAAAAGAGGAGAGCAGAAGGGGAGGGAGGGACTGAGGAAGAAGTGGCTGGGCTCGAACCCTCCTCGGTATCGGAGATTTTGTCGATCTCTCCAGGTGGGGGCTGCCTCCCCTTTCTTTCCTCCCCCAAGGGGGAGGCCGGGGCCTGTGTGGTGGTCTCACCCAGCAAAGATGGCACCGACGTCCGCCAGGAACCACTCCAGCGAGTTGAAGCCCAGGATGCAAACGCTGTTGAACCGCCCCAGACCCAGCTGTGGTGGGGAGGGGGAGAAAGCAGAGACATCAGCGAGACCCCTCCTCCCCCTCACCATCCCCACCCCTTCAGAATACCCACTGCCCCTCCCATCCCCAAATCTGGAATCATCCATGCTGCCGCCAAGGCCAGCCAGTTGCTGCTATCAGGGTTCCGACAATCCACACCTACCCAATTTAAATCTCTAGCTGCAAGATGATTTATTAGGAATGACCATGTCAGCATGACCTGCGTGCAGCTGACTCTGAGACACACCATTCCTTTCTCTCTTGACCCTGGTCTTCCCTGCACCCCTGGGATGTATATTCTGTCAGAGTCTATTCATGAACTGGGATAGAGCTGGCTAATAAGGTCAGCCAAGGAATAGGCACAGCAACCAGTCAGCCAATGAGGACTGTTTGGAAACTGAAACTAGATCATAGGCATAGGAAACCGACACCAGACGTCTGTTTCGAGTGCTTTTCATCGTTTACATAACATCCCTGACGAGATAGCGAGACCAGCGGGCTCTCCGTGGATTGTTGTCGGGACTAGGAGGCGGCGCAGACGGAGGAGGGAGAGGAAGCAGAGGCGAGGCTGTAGGTCTGGTGTTATGCTAAGGCTGAGGAAACATCCATACAAGCCACCTCTCCCGAGTCTGTATCTTGCCAACGCCAGATCCCTGGTGCATAAAACGGACTATCTGAACTTACAACTCGCTGGTAATCGCTACGTTCGAGACTGCTGCGTTATGGTAATTACCGAAACTTGGTTACATCCCGGGATTCCTGACGCTAGCATGCAGCTTGCAGGTCGTACTTTTTTACGCTGGGATAGAACGAGGGACTCTGGTAAGAGTAGAGGGGGGGGGCTCTGTATGTATGCACATGAGAATTGGTGTAATAACGGGACAATTATAGATAATCACTGTTCCCCTGATCTTGAGTATATGTCTGTAAGATGTCGGCCTTTTTTTCTACCGAGAGAGCTAACTGTCGTGATTGTCACGGCGGTGTATATTCCACCCGGTGCAAACACGGATAAGGCACTCTCTCTCCTGCTGAACACCATAAATGAACAGCAACGGGTTCATCCCGATGGTGTTCACGTCATTGCAGGAGATTTTAATCAGGCCAATCTGAAAACTGTACTCCCGAAATTCTACCAGCATGTTAAGTGTGCTACGAGGGGAGGAAATACTCTGGATCACGTTTATACCAACATCAAACATGCATACAGAGCCATACCCCTCCCCCATCTTGGGCTTTCAGATCATCTCTCCCTCTTGTTACCCCCAGCCTATACCCCCCTCAGATGTAGGGGCAGGCCTATTATAAAGACTATTACGACCTGGCCGGAGGATGCACTCAGCAGACTACAAGACTGCTTTGAGCAGACAGATTGGAATACGTTTCAACATCAGGAGCTGGAAATGTATACGAGTACGGTGCTGGACTATATCAAGTTCTGTATCGGAAATGTGACTGTAGATAAAAACATCCGGGTTTTCCCAAACCAGAAACCCTGGATGACTACTCAAGTCCGCAGACTCCTCAAAGCCCGAAATGTAGCCTTCAAGTCAGGTGACAGAGTCCTGTATACAGCCGCTCGAGCCGACTTGAGGAAGGGGATCATAAAAGCCAAGATAGACCACAGGAGGAGCATAGAGCTCCATCTGTCCAGCCATAACACACGGGAGGTGTGGAAGGGCATACATGACATTACTAATTACAGGGGCTGTCATGCGACAACAGAACATCTGAGTGCAGCGTTAGCAGAGGAGCTGAATAACTTCTTTGCTCGTTTTGAAGTCCCTCAACATCATAGAGCTGTACCAGCCCTATTCCCACCTTCAACTATACCCAGCTCCACTATTCCACCCAGTACATATTCTGTGACGGAGGATGACGTCAGACGGGTGTTCTGTGTGGTGAATCCCAGGAAGGCAGCCGGTCCAGATGGAGTTCCTGGCAAGGTGCTCAAGGCATGTGCTCCCCAGCTCGCTTCCATCTTCAAAGACATCTTTAACCTCTCCTTGGCCCAGGCAGTTATACCATCTTGTCTGAAATCTGCTATAATTATCCCTGTGCCGAAGAAATCCCCCATCTCCAGCCTCAATGACTATCGTCCAGTGGCGCTTACTCCTGTAGTTATGAAGTGCTTTGAGAGGCTGGTGCTCCGGCACATCATTAATCATCTCCCCCTGGATTTCGACCCTCATCAGTTTGCCTACCGTACAAACCGGTCTACAGAGGACGCTATAGCCATAGCTCTGCACGCTGCGCTGAGCCACCTGGAGCAGCAGCAGAGCTATGTCCGGATGCTCTTTGTGGACTACAGCTCTGCCTTTAACACAATTATCCCAGGAATACTGGTTAAAAAACTGGACATATTAGGTTTGCCTTCCCTTACATGTGCCTGGATAAAAGACTTCCTAAGCGATCGGCCCCAGACTGTGAGGCTTGGCCCCCACCTCTCTTCCACTTGTACACTCAGCACTGGCTCCCCACAGGGCTGCGTGCTGAGCCCACTCCTGTACTGCCTCTACACCCACGACTGTAGTCCACGGCACGACAGCAACCTCATTGTGAAGTTTGCTGATGACACCACAGTGGTTGGACTCATTTCGAAGGGAGACGAGGCAGCTTACAGGAAGGAGGTCCTGATGTTAACAGCTTGGTGTTTGGACAACAACTTAGTTCTGAACACCAAGAAAACTAAGGAACTCATTGTGGATTTTAGGAGGCATAACACCGATTTGGCTCCCCTTTACATCGATGGAGAGCAGGTGGAGAGGATCCACACCTTCCGGTTTCTGGGTGTCATCATTGCTGATAAAATCTCTTGGACGGAAAATACCACGGCGGTCATTAAGAAGGCCCAGCAGAGACTCCATTTCCTGCGGGTGCTCAGGAAGCACAATCTGGACTCTAACCTGCTGATTACCTTCTACCGTGCGTCCATTGAAAGTCTGTTGACATACTGCATCACAGTGTGGTATGGCAACTGTACCATGGCAGACAGGAAGAGATTACAGAGGGTAGTCAAAGCAGCTCAGAAGATCATCGGCTGCCCTCTTCCCTCCCTGTCGGACATTTATTCCTCCCGCTGTCTTAGTAGAGCTGTGAACATCATAAAAGACAGTTCTCATCCTGGTTATGGACTGTTTGACCTGTTGCCCTCAGGGAGGCGTTACAGGAGCATCTGGTCAAGGACAAACCGCCTTAAAAACAGTTTTTTCCCGAAAGCCATAACTACCTTGAATTTGCACATGCACTGATTTTAAATACTGCCAGATACACTGTAAATAATTGTGAACAAATTTTGTGCAATATGATCACTATTGTTGTTGTGTTGGCGGGCATGTGCAATAATTCCTACTGGGACAGGCACAGTAGGGTATTTTTATTCTTTTATTCTTTTATTCTTTTTATTCTTTTATCATAATTTTTTTAGAGATTTTATGTATATTTCTGGTGTGTATGTTGCACTGAAGGACGAGTCGCTTAATTTCACTGTGTATGCGTATGATGCAAATTGTACACGTGGATAGTGACAATAAAGGTATTCTGATTCTGATTCTGAAGTAGCCTAGGCGTGGCTCTGTATTAAGTTCTGCAGGTCTGAAGCTGTGTTGAGTTTGGAGTCTGTCTATTGAAGATGAAGCCAACTAACTTGGCTTGCCAGCTGAACTAAAGGGAAACTGAGGTCTGTTTCTGAGCTCCTGAGTCGCTACTGAAGTTACTTACTTGCAACCTGCTTCTGTCTGAGTTTGCTCCGTGTTGGAGAAATCTACAACTGGTTTATAAAATCTACGTATTATGTTTATAAAGATGTTAAATGAAGCATCAGCCACCAGTGTTTAATTTTTCTGGCGCTGAATTAACGCTGCAAAACCCTGAACATATATTCTCCAATGGGACACATCCATAGCCAAGAGCCATCAATCAGGCTCTCCCGTAATAATCTTGCGGGCCAGAAGCTTCAGCCACCTAGAAATTATCTGAAGCATTTAAGGAATGCACTGCTGCTCCTACTCCCTTTTCTGCTGGCAACTCTAAAAGACCAGAGAAATATTTTTGAGTTGACAGCCGCCTTCCACAGCCCTCCTACCTCGCAGGGCTCGCGTGAACGGATGGCGATGCGGTGCAGCGAGCGTGTGAATACCACCCTCCCCTCCCCCAATTCACCAACCCCAACCCCCGCCCTGAGACCTTGAGGAAGCTTTTGGCGGTCTTGCGGCACTCCTCGTAGTACTGGCGGAAGGTCAGCTTGAACCACCGGCCCTGCTTTTTCGAAGCCAGCGCCGGCAAGTGGCCGTATTTCTCCACGGTGGCCAGGAAGAGGTCGTGGATGGTGATGGGGGCCTCGGAGCCAATGCCGCTCTCGTCCATCCGCAGTTTGACCTCTCCGTCGCGCTTGGTGGTCCACAGACCCCCGGCACTGGGGGCCGGCCCTGGAGGGGAGCAGGCAAGGACGCCGTCCTGTTCTATGACGGTCACAAGGGGGAGAAAACCCTCCTCCCCAGGTTCCCCCAAATCCGCTTCCCACCCTATTGCAGGTGGTCCTCGACTTATGATGACAAATGGAGCCCATTTGTGGGTTTTGCTCCATTTTTTCCCCTGCCCTTTCTTTCCCAGGGGCAGTTGTTAAGGGAGTCATGCGGTTGTTAAGTGAATCTGGCTTCCCCTGTGGACTTGGCTGGTTGCCAGGAATTGGCAAAAAACAGTTGCAAGTGGCAGAACGTTAGGAGCCAGTCATTAAGTGATTAGTGGTCAAGCATCCAAACTGGTGATTCATGTTTGTGCGAACGCAGGTTGTAAGTTGCTTTTTCCGAGGCCGTTGTGACTTTGAACTGTTGGACGCAAATCAAGGACTACCCTGTATGGGTAGTCGTTGATTAACGACTATTTGTCGGCTAACGTTACAACGGCCTCATGAAAAGTTTCTTACTCCAGCTAGAAGTGGCTATGGTTGGGGGAAACACTGGTAAGCTGTCCCTGCCAGCTAGGCTTGGATCTCCTGGTGGTCCCCTTTCCGCCATTTTCCTACCTTTGCCTTTCGACATCTCAGCTTCCGGCTCCTCCACAGGCTGCTGGGGCTGGGGCCTAGCCCTGCAGGAAAACCAGAAGATAAAGTCAGACCGGGGGGGTCCCCAATCCACCCCCCTCTCTCCCCTGGGCTGTGACCTGTTCACAACTGGGCCAGATAATGTGGCGGGCCGGCATGCACATGTGTACGTGCAATTATGTACTATAGAAATTAGAAATGGGGACAAAATAAACCAGAGAGGGAGGAGTTCTCTAGAGAAGAGGCTAATCCTGAAGGACAAAACGAACAACAATTATTTAAAGAGAGGGGGGGAAAGGAATTAGAACTAAAAATTTGTGGTCTGATGGGATGATAAAAGAGAGAATGGTTTGGAAAATGGATAAAGGGAGAGGGAAAAAGCAGAAAAAGGAAGGGCAAAAGAAAAAAAAAGCAAAAAGAGGACGAGAGAAAAGTTTAATAACTGGAATGAGAAATGGAGGGGAATAAGAATGGGAAAAAAGGGAATTAAGAGAAAACAAAGAGAAATAGGAAACAAACAAGAAAAAGAAAATATATTGTCCAAAGAATGAGAGATAATGGGTGAAGAAAAAAAAAAGGGTAAGGAAGGAGATTCCGCAAGGTAATATGTTGTGATGTATAAGAACATATTGAAAATAGTATTTTGTAATGTATAAGGTGTTTGATAAAATATAATGCGGAATCTGAGATATACATATGTATATGTATGTATGTGTGTGTATACACACACACACTCACACACATATATGGTATTCAGTTTTGTTCAGGTATTTTCCCACGTCATAGTAGTTGTGCTTTTAAAGTTGTAGCAACATTTTTGCAGAATCTCATCTGCCATCATCAGGCTTCTGTTTTGTGTTCGTCTGTGAGTCAATGCAGAAGCCTGATGATAGCAGATGAGATTCTGCTGAAACGTTGCTACAACTTTAAAAGCACAACTATAATGACGTGGGAAAATACCCGAACAAAGCTGAATACCATACATACATACATACATACATACATTTGTGTTATATACTAGATAGGGAGATTGATATTAAGGTAGAATGAAGGTGGTTAGCTCAAATTATTAACCAGAGGGGACAATTATATTTACAGATAAGGATTGATAAAATGACAAAATGTGACAGAAAAAAGTAATATGAGAAATGACAACAGAAATGAGATGAGAATTTTAGATAATATTGTAAAATAAGATATGAGAATGTATCAAAATAACATGAATTGGAATTGGACAAGCATAAACAATTTAACAATAAGGATGATGCAATATGAAACTAAACAAATATAATGAACAGGTAACTATGGTCATGTTTGTATTGAGATGTGAAACCTGGAACCTCACTGCTTGCCAAATGAGAATTTTTTATTTTAAAATAATAAAATAAAAGCAGGGAGAAAATTGAATAATGGAATTACTAGGTATGCTTAACTGATATGGTGGTAGGCATTTGGAGAGAGTTTTGAAAGGTTGAAAATAAGCATTGAAGGATTATGAATTGATGTGAAATATATGCATTGAGAGAGATGATTGGTATTAACTTTGCCAGTACTAAAACATATATTGATGCCACACTGTTAATGTATTGTTCTGCATATGCAGATTAAAATTTTAAAAAAAATTGAGGGGGGGAAAGAAAATGACCGTTTCCCCTACCCCCAGTCTGGTTCATTTTCTGTCTTCTTTGGAATTAAGAGCCTTGCCCTTTTTTTTGAAAGCCTCCAGTGATGAAGCTCCCACAATTTCTATTCCATCGGTTGATTGTTCTCACCGTCAGAAAATTTCTCCTTATTTCTCAGGTTGAATCTCTCCTTGATCAGTTTCCATCCATTTTTCCTTGTGTGGCCTTCAGGTGCCTTGGAAAATAGCTTGGCCCCTTCCTCCTCCTCTCTGGGGCAGCCCCTCAAATACTGGAAGGCTGCTCTCCTGTGTCCCCTGGTCCTTCTCTTCACTAGACTAGCCAGGCCCAGGTCCTGCAATGTTTTAGCCTCCAGTCCCCTCATCATCCTGGTTGTTCTTCTCTGCCCTCTTTCTAGAGTCTCAACCTCTTTTTTATAATGTAGTGACCCAAATTGAATGCAATACTCTAGGGGTGGCCTTACTAAGACTTCATAGAGTGGTATTAGTCCCTCCCTTGATCTCCATTGTATCCCTCTCTTAATACGATTTAGGATTGGATTGACTTTTTTGGCTGCTGCTGCACACGGCTGGCTCCTATTTAAACGGTTGTCCACTAAGATCCCTCTCCCAGTTCCTGCTATTGAGCCTGGTTTCTCCCAGTCTATATGGGTCCTTTTGGTTTTTCTTACCTAAGTGTAGGACTTTCCTTTCCTCTACATTGAATTTCATTCTGTTAGATATGGCCCAGGGTTCAAGTCTGTCAAGAGCCCTCTGGACCTTGAGCCTATCATCTTCTTGGGTGTTGGCTATTCCTGCCAACTTAGTACCACCTGGCCATGCAAACCGAATCATCCCGAGACGCACCTGGAGCCTGTTTTGTTGTTCCTCTCCCGCAGCAGGTGGCCCAATGGGTTGCTGTTTGGGATGTGGCATCTTTTAGCCTCGGGCTGGGTGGACTGGTCTTCCGGAGAAGCCCAGGGTTCCCCCAAAAGGGCACCCTCTCCCTGCCCCCGGGGAGGAGGGTGCCCTCTGCAGCAACGGGCAGCTGCTTTCTGCCAACTGCAGAGTTCCAGAAGGGCTGCTTGTGACCTCACCCGGAGCACCAGCCCTCCAGAGTTCTGCCAGAGCTGCACTGGGCAAGGGGCGTGCAAAGTTGGCACCGCTGCTGCTCCACGCAGGGAACAGTGGCCCCTCCTTGGGCAATGGGCCCTGATGCCAGAGGGGCTCCTTCGGGAGCCCCTGCGCCACCAATGCTGCATTCATGGCTTTTTCAGGGGCTCCTGGGCGTAGCTTTGCCCCAGAATATGCCAGGCCCCGGCTGCCAAGAATTGATATCCCTCTGACATTATGCCACTTAAAAGAGACTTCCTTTCCTTCCTTCCTTCCTTCCTTCCTTCCTTCCAACTTTCCCTCCTTTTTCCTCCCTCCCTCACCTCCTTTCCTCTTTCCTTCTTTCCATTATTCCTCTTTCCAACTTTCCTTCCTTCCTTTCTGTTTTCTCAACATTCCTTCTTTCCTTCCTTTTCTTTTTTCCTTCCTTCCATCCTCCTGCTTTCCAACTGTTTTCTTCCTTCTTTCCAACATTTCTTCATTCAGTCTTCCTTTTCTCTTTTCATTCTTTCCATCCTTCCTTTCTTTCCAACTTTCCTTCCTTCCTGATTTTCCAAAACACCTTTCCTCTTTTCTTTTTTCCTTCCTTCCATCCTTCCTCTAAATGTTCCCTTCCTTCCTTCTTTCCTTCCAACATTTCTTCAGTTTTCCTTTTCTTTTTTCATTCTTTCCATCCTTCCTTCCTTTCCAACTTTCCGGTTTTCCAACATACTTTCTTTCCTCTTTTCTTTTTTCCTTCTTTCCATCCTTCCTTCTTCCAACTTCCTTCCCATTTTCCCAACATTCCTTCCTTCTTTCAGCTTTCCTTCCTTTCCCTTTTTTCCTTCATCATTCCTTCCTCTTTCCAATTTTCCTTCCTTCTCCCTTCCCTCCTTTCCTTTCCTCCTTCCTGCTTTCCATTCTTCCTCTCTTTCCAACTTTTCTTCCTTCCTTGTAACATTTCTTCATTCAGGTTTCCGTTCTTTCTTTTTTCCTTCTTTTCATCCTTCCTTCCCATTTTTCCAACCTACCTACCTTCCTTCCTTCCTCCCTCCCTTCCTTTCTTCCTCCCTCCCTTCCTTCCTTCCTTCTTTCAGCTTTCCTTCCTTTCCCCTTTTTCCCCTTCTTTCCATCTTTCCTTCCTCTTTTCAACTTTCCATCCTTCCTTCCCATTTTTCCAACCTACCTTCCTTCCTTCCTTCCTCCCTCCCTTCCTTCCTTCCTCCCTCCCTCCCTTCCTTCCTTCCTTCAGCTTTCCTTCCTTTCCCCCTTTTCCCCTTCTTTCCATCTTTCCTTCCTCTTTTCAACTTTCCATCCTTCCTTCCCATTTTTCCAACCTATCTTCCTTCCTTCCTTCCTCCCTCCCTCCCTCCCTTCTTTCAGCTTTCCTTCCTTTCCCCCTTTTCCCCTTCTTTCCATCTTTCCTTCCTCTTTTCAACTTTCCATCCTTCCTTCCCATTTTTCCAACCTATCTTCCTTCCTCCCTCCCTCCCTTCCTTCCTTCCTTCCTTCCTTCCTTCCTTCCTTCCTTCCTTCCTTCCTTCCTTCCTTCCTTCCTTCCTTCCTTCCTTCTTTCAGCTTTCCTTCCTTTCCCCCTTCTTTCCATCTTTCCTTCCTCTTTTCAACTTTCCTTCCTTCCTTTTCATTTTTCCAACATTCCTTCTTTCCTCTTTCCTCCCTCCTTTCTTTTTTCCCCCCATCTACAAGCTGGCTGAGGAATTCTGGGAATTGACATCCACAACTCCTGTTTCTTTCTGATTCGGACTCACTGCGCGCCTCCAACCTGGCTTAGCTAAACGGTCTTTTACATTATTTTGGGATTCCCCGGTTGCCTGGAAAGGGAGGAGAGGAAATACGCCTGCTGGATCTGGGAAGAGTTCATTTCATAACAGAAACTCTTTTGTGCAAAGGGTCTTCCTGAGAAGACGGCCAAAGGAAAGACAAGCTGGAAAGTTCTCAAAAATAATAAAAATAAAATACCCTGTGCTTTCCCAGTTCATAGAGGGGGCGGCTTCCACTGAGCTGAGGGTTAAGAGAGACTTCTGCAAACGCGGGAAGCCAAAGCAGCAGGGATCTTGTAGGAAAGCCAAAGGAACTTAAATGGGATCCATAACAGCTGCCAGAAGGAAGAGGTTGAATGTCCTCCTCCTCCCCCTCCCTCCCTTCTTCCCTCCCCCCCTCCTCTCCGCAAACCCCTCCTCCCTTCCAGCACTGATGACTGCCTCTGTAGGTAGGCCTCGACTTACCAAGCAGCTGGAGTTTGATCATGTGACTGTAGGGATGTCACAACAGTCGCAAGTGTGGAAAAATGGTCATACGTCGCCTTTTTTCCCCAGGGCCGCTGTAACTTTGGTCACTAAAGGAACCGTTGTAAGTCGAGGGCTACTTGCTGTTTTGAACCCTACACCTCTGGGTCCAGCTGTTCATGCCCGATGCACATAGGATGAAGCGTGGTCTGAGCAAACCGTGAATGTCTGGTTTATACAGACCACTACACTACAAACCAGGATGGTCAGTTCCATAGAACATAGACTAGCAGAGCTGGAAGGGACCCTGGAGGTCTTCTAGTCCTTCCCCCTGCCCAGGCAGGAAACCCTACACCACTTCAGACACCAATGGTTATCCAATCTCTTCTTAACAACATCCGCTGTTGGAGCACCCACAATTTCTGGAGGCAAGTTGTTCCACTGGTTAAATATCCTCACTGTCTGGAAATTTCTCCTTCGTTCTAAGTTGCTTCTCTCCTTGACCAGTTTCCACCCACTGCTCCTTGTCCTGCCCTCTCAGGTGCTTTGGAGAATAGCTTGACTGCCTCTTCTTTGGGGCAGCCCCTGAGATATTGGAAGGCTGCTCTCCTGTCTCCCCGGTCCTTCTCTTCCCTAGACCAGCCATGCCTAGTTCCTGCAACCGTTCGTCGTATATTTGAGCCTTCAGTTCCAACAAGTTCAACCTTCTTTAATTAAATCTCCACCTGGCAGGTTTCCAAGGTAGGCGGTTAAAATTCCATCTGGATTCCCCCCCCCCATCAATAATGGCCCAAACACCCCATAGTAAAAGTCTGTGTCCCCTTGGGTTGGGGGGTAGAGGTGCGGGTAGAGGCAGACAGGAAGCACCCACCTGGGCAAAGAGGAAGCCACCTCAATGTCGCTCAGCGAGACATCCGCCGCTTTGGGGAAAGGAGGGGTCGCTGGTCCCGCGGGGACGGATCCAGTCACCAGGGCTGCCGCTGCCATCTTGACTGAGCCTTGACGTGGCCTGAAAACAGATCTCTTACAATCCCTTCCACCGGGTCTGGTCTCTGAAGCCGGTTTAGCCTGAAGGGAGAAATCGAGGATGCCTCTTAGTGCCACCTTCTCCACTTCCGGGTGAGTACCCGCGAAAACTTAACACACACACACATCCTTCGGAGATGGAAGAGATTGGGGTGTATGTGGCTTTTGCAAACCTCTGACGGACAGGCTGGACTAGATGACCCTTAAGGTCTCCCCAACCCTGTCCTTCTCAAAATAAGTGAAAAGCTGACACCACCCCACCCTTCTTTTCATCCCCAAGCCTCTGAATGCAAAAAATCCCTTCACGATTCTTGCTGTCAGTTTATCATCCGAATGCCAGAATCAGAGAATGAAAAGGGACCCTTGGAGGTCTTCTAGTCCAACCCCCTGCTCAAGCAGGACGCCCTCTTCCATCATACCTTTGTGGGAACACTTATGCTTTCCAAAGATTATTACCCCCTCCCCCCACATCACAATCTTAAATCATGTTTCCTTACAGTACTCCCTTTTCTTAACCAAAAATTTCACTAATTTATGTTAAATATTTTATCACATTTTAAATTACATATTATTTCTAATTTTCTATGGTTATTTCTAAATACAAGTATAAGAATGCAGTCTTATGTACCTTTCTAGAATCCCTTTAACAATAAAATTTATCCCTTATCTCTAAAAAACTTTTGCTTCTTAACATCTTGCTCCCCACCATTAAGACTTCTCATCCCTTCCTTTCTCTCTTGCTTCTTCCTCTCCTTGTCCTCTTTCACCCCTTGTCTCTCCACTTGCCTTTTGTTCTGGTTTCCCCCTTTCTGTTGTTTCTTAACACAATGTCCCCTTTTCACCTTATTCTTCTCTTTTTGGGCTGTTTTTCCAGATCTCAAAGACCTTTTTTCCTTTTTCTCTTGCTTTTTCCCTTCTCCAGTCAAAGTCATTTGTTCATCAAAGATGGCTCCTTCTTCATCATCATCCCCATCATCCTCATTCTGCTTCCCATAAGTATAAACCGCCATTTCTAAGTATTGAAAAATAGTGCCAAGACCATCTTCCCCTCCTTGTTTTTCTCTTTCATATTTTTGATATATAAGTTTCAATTCATCCATAGATGATGCCATTGTGTAGAGAAAAAGTTTCCCCAAACAACCACCCAGATGATTTAATCAGAAGTAATTTCCAAAGGTTCCAAAATCACCAAACAATCCAAACAGACTGTTTCTTTTAGATACCTTCTTCTTCTTCACTTTCTATTTCTGGGGTTAAAGTAGTCACAAATCCTTTTCAAAGATATTTTTTGGAAGTTTTTAAACTCTTTGCAATTCTAGGCAATCTTCTCCTTATTTTCAAATTTGGCTCTTATTTTTTTCACTCTCCTTTCCTACTCACAGCCAAAAGGTTTTTTCTTTCTTTCTTTTTTTCCCCGCTGTCACTTTAGGAAGGAGAGTAGAACAAGGAAAAAACTTTCCCTTTTAGAGTATTCGCAGCTTATAACTCTCACAAGGAACAATATATACTTAGCAGCCTTCCAGGTTCCAAGTCACTTTCTCCCGTCTTGTCCCGGTTAGAAGCAGCTTTTACTTTTCTTCCGGCTTTCTCCCTCCTGCACCTGCTTACCCGGCTGCAGCTTTTTTCGTGGCGGCCATTGCTGACCGCCATTCCTCCGCTTCGGGAAAAGGGGGTTTAGCCGGCTGGGGAGGGGGTTTGTGACACCCCCAAACCCCTTGCCGGATCCCCCCTATCTTCAGCTGCCTCTACAGGGCAGCTATATCCCCCAAATCCAGATGGATCGGGGGAACCTTGGCGGCGAACGCAGCAGGGATCGCGCGGTCGCGAATCCCTGCCGCCGCCGCCGCAAGCTTGCAAACCGGAAGTCCAACTTCACGCGATCTTGATTCTATCCCTCTCTCTTAACGCAATCGAGGATCGTGTTGGCTTTTTTGTTGGCTGCTGCTGGCTCATGTTTAAGTAACTGCCTATTAGCACTCCAAGTTCGCTCCAACTGTTATTGTTTTTGAGCCAGGTTTCACCTAATCTGTACCTGTATCTTCACGCCTGAGTGAAAGCCCTGCCTCACTTAATTTCATTTTGCTGGGTGGGGCCCAGGGCGCCAATCCTATCAAGATGGCATGGGATTAGTGTCCTTTCTTGTCACTGCACCTTGTACAACCAAATTAAATGTAGCATTTAGTGCACATTATTATAACTATAAAAACGCAAACACACCTCCTCACATTCTATGCAATTGAATTGAAAACCCCTGGTATTGCATTCATATTGCACTATATTAGGGGTCCCCAAACTTGGCAACTTTAAGGCTTGTGAACTTCAAATCCCATAATTCTCCTCCAGTCATGTTAACTCAGGAATTCTGGGAGTTGGAAGTCCACAAGCCTTAAACTTGCCAAGTTTGGAGATCTCTGCGCTATACAGTATAGTTGCTGCCCTGGGATAGAAGCTGTTTCTTTTGAGGAGGCCATAATGCTGGGAAAGAGGGAAAGAAAGAGAAGAGGAGGAGGAGGAGGAGGGAAGGAGGATGGACCCCCTCCAAGGGTTGGGAGACCTGAAGATTTGGAGTTGGAGAACCTCCTCGGTGGTCACCAAGTGTTGTGATTCGGTGCAGCCGGCAGCAGAACCGGACAGTGGGGAAGAACGGGGACCCATCTGGGAGTCCGGGGAGGACTCGGACGAGGGTCCTGCATCCAATGCAGGGATGGGGCCGGGACCATCTGGGGGTGGGGGGCTGATTCTGGAGCCTTTGGAGTCTGGCAGCAGTGAAGCAGAGGAACCAGGGGAGCCTGTTCCCAGGGCGCGCATGTGCAGAGCTGCTAAAAGGCGAGAGCAGCTGACTCTGGAGTAAGGCTGGGAGGTGATGGCCCCTCCCCTAAGGGATAAAGGACAGGCAAAGGTAGAGAAACCTTTGCAGGAAACAAAGTCGTTCGTTCAGTTCAGATTCATTCTTGAAGCTCTTTAGTTCGATTTTTGTTCTAGTTCATTTGATGCTTCTGTTATTGGCAGCACTTCACAAGAAAGAAAGGTGGGTGCTTATCTCGAGGGATTGTTTGAGATTCATTACCGGCTGGGAATGAAAATAATTCCCAGCATTGCAATAAAACAAGATGTTTTTAAAATAAGGGCGTCATAATTACGGTCTCAGAAGCCTTAGTCAGAACATAAGAAATTGAAGACAACCTCATGATTCCCCCCCCTCCCCCCCATCCAGGAAGCCTCTAGAGAAGCAGCTTTGAGGAACTCCAAAAATAGCAATATTCAAAACCAACACACTTGTCTTCTGGGAGAAAGGAGGAAGCTTCTCGGATGAGAAGTGAAATGTTTTCCAACCCCCTCCCCTCCCCCCAGAAAGTTTCCAGTTGCCTCTTGGGGTGGAAAGCACTTTGGGGACAACACAGGATCTGGATGATGAAGAATCTCCATAGACATCTCTCTCTCTCTCTTTCTTTTTCTTTCTTTCTCATGAGTTATAACATCTGGATTTCTCCCCTGTTGCAACTGGGGAGGGAGCAGCACAGGAAAAGGGACTCTGCATCTATTTCCTCTTTGGAAACAGGAAATGTTCTCAGATCCAAAGTGGGCCCCCGGATTGCTCAAGGTCCACCCCCATCCCGCAAAGCCAGCCCCCCCCCCTCGGTTTGAGGTCAGGCCCGGTCACGGGTGACGTGTCCCATCAGCCCATCGTGGGCCCTCAACCTTGAATGGACCCACGCTCGAGTCCCTCCCACCTCCCACCTATTTTAAGAGGCTTCCGGCACGGTAAACCCCGCAAAGGATTTCCACTGGTTTGATGATCACAAATAACTTCCATTTTGTGCTTTTAAGGCTGTGACCTGACGCGGGCAGGCGAGCCTCAGTGGATTTGCAAGCCTTTTTGGAGGGTTGGGGAAATTTCCAGCCTCTTTGGACTACAGATCCTTTTTTAAGACAAATTTTGCTCTGTGATACAGACTTCTGAGTGGCCTTTTTTTTTTTTTTTGGCAAGAGTTGCATTGCCAGTTTTAAAACTTGCTCCCTGGAAGGAAGGTCTATTTAATGCGTAACTAATTTTAAAAAATAAAATAAAAATAAATGTTCCTTGGATCCCCGGAGTCAAGCCACTAGAATTTTCAGCTAGACTGCCTCGGATCGTGGAAGGTCCGCTAAGGTTTCAGGACCCAACATCAGCAATAAATCTGCTCCCCCTCCCCGAAGCTGGATCAGCTAAAGGCTCAACTGGTCTGGCATCTTCCTTCTTCCCAGATTGCTGAGAGAGGAAATGTTCAGATTAACAGAGTTGGAAGGAACCTTGTAGGTCATCTAGTCCAACTCCCCGCCCAAAAAGGAGACCCTACGCCATTTCAGTCCAGTCTCTTCTTGAAAGCCTCCAGGGATGAAGCTCCCACAGTTTACAAAGGCAACTTCTGTTCCACGGGTTGATTGTTCTTCTACTCCCAAGGCATGCAATAATATATTTCCTGGCTGTCCCTTGATAGACTGCTCTTGGACAGGGAGGTTCAGTCTTCAAAACTACCTCGCCCTGCCTCCTGAGACAGACATTTTAAGCGATGTGTGGTTTCATTCACCTCTTCTCCTGTTCCAAATTCTCTGCTTTGACCGGGTGAAAGTATTCGGAGCACAAAGGGGCCACGGGGAAACCCCCCCACCCACCTCAGGGATTTTACTCCAGATTGAAATGCTCCCCTGCCTTCCTCCCCCTTAAAATTTGAACCTGAGCCCATTTCCCTTCGGTTCACAAACAAGTGTCAAGTCAAGGTGACACGGCGGGTTATCTCAACGATCGAAAAGGCCAACGCAAACACAACACCCCTGGAACAAAACAGGGGAGAGAAAAGGAGAGGGAGGGATATAGAAAGATAGAGGGGGAGAGAAAAGGAGAGAGAGGGATAGAGATAGAGAGGGAGAAAAGGGAGAGGGAGAAAGGGGAGAGAGAGAAGGAAGGAGGGATAGAGATAGAAAGATAGAGAGGGAGAAAAGGGAGAGAGGGAAGGAAGGATAGAGATAGAGGGAGAAAGGGAGGGAGAGAGAAAGGGAGAGGGAGGGATAGAGATAGAGATAGAGATAGAAAGATAGAGAGGGAGAAAGGGAGGGAGAGAGAAAGGGAGAGGGAGGGATAGAGATAGAAAGATAGAGAAGGAGAAAGGGAGGGAGAGAGAAAGGGAGAGGGAGGGATAGAGATAGATAGGAAGAGAGAGGGAAGGACGGATAGAGATAGAATGGTAAAGAGGGAGAGAGGGAGGGATATAGATAGGGAGGGAGGGAGAAAAAGGAAGAGAGAGAGAGAGAAAGAGAGAAATATGCAGGTGTAATCCTGGCAAACACGAAGAGATAGGAGAAAAACCGCTAAGGTGTAATCCCTGCAGAATTACCTCTGCCCCACCCATCCCAAGAGTCATCATTCCCAAGAGAAGGGCCAGAGAACTCAACTAAGGGGTCCCTGAAGCCGCCTCCTGCCACAAAAAAAGCCTCCCTGGGCAGCAGAGGACCTGGGGTTTCTTTCTTCAAAGGACTGGCAGGGAGCTGCACAAGACACCAGCCTCCCTGTTTTCACCCATTCACCCCAGGCTGGCTGGCTGGGGGATTCTGGGAGTTGAAGTCTGAAAGCTGCCGTGGTTGAGGGAATAGAAAAGAACAGAGTTGGAAGGGACCTTGGAGGTCTTCTAGTCCAGCCCCCTGCCTAGGCAGGAAACCCTACACCGCTTCAGACAAATGGTTATCCGACATCTTCTTAAAAATTTCCAGTGTTGGAGCATTCACAATTCCTGGTGGCAAGCTGCTCCACTGGTTAATTGTTCTCATGGTCAGTAAATTTCTCCTTCGTTCTAAGTTGCTTCTCTCCTTGATCAGTTTCCACCCGTTGCTTCTTGTCCTGCCTTCTCAGGTCCTTTGGAGAATAGCTTGACTGTCCCTTCTTTGGGGCAGCCCCCGAGACCTTGGAAGGCTGCTATCAAGTCTCTCCTAGTCTTTCTTTTCATCAAACTAGAGATCCTCAGTTCATGTTTTAGCCAACAGTCCCCTCATCCTTGTTATTGTTCTTCTCTGCACTCTTTCTAGAGTCTCAACATCTTTTTTACGTCATGGCGACCAAAACTGGACGCAGGATTCCGAGTGTGGTCTCTTCCCAAGGCCTTATAAAGCGGTATGAACGCTTCCTGTGATCTTAATTCTACGATCCTACTGTTTATGCAGCCTAAAACCGTGTTGGCTTTTTTTGGCAGCCGCTGCTCACGGCTGGCTCCTGTTTCGGTGGAACTCTGCCCTACGGGGCAACCTGCCCCATCCAGAAGGCGACACCGTAGAGAGACGGACAGTTGTTTGGCTACCCGGAGGGCGTTATCCATTGCATCACTCGCACTCAAGGCCAGCTGAGCTCTTCCACTTCCAGAAAGGCACCCAAGCAGGTCAAAGGGTCCTTCCAGAGTGCCAACACTAACGCAAGAGCCCGACTATTTTTAGCAACCCTCCAGGTTATCTTTGAGTCAAATGTTTGAATTGCATATTTGGAAGAAGAAAGACAAAAGTCCCCAGACTTTCAGCAAACACAAACTAGTGCCAGCAGAGAGGAACCTGTCCAAGATTTTAGCCCAGGAGAGAGATAAACACCCAATAACAAGAGGGAGGGGGATCTTGGAGGTCTTCTAGTCTAACCCCCCCTCAATCGTTTCAGACACTTCAGAAATTGTCAATTTGGACGATTCTAGGCATCTATCATTCTATCCTGCTTGTGGATGCCTGCCTTGGGCAATGGGTAGGACTAGAAGACCTCCAGAGGTCCCTCCTAACCTGCATGATTCTACTGTATGAGCCACGTTTCAGCCAACTTTCCCTGGGATTCCTACACCAGAAATTCTTTTAATGGAAGCGGCAGCACCTGGCCTCCCACACAGTCTAGCTCAGGGGTCTCCAAAGTTGGCCACTTTAAGAGTTGCAGACTTCAATTCCCAGAATCCTCCAGCCAGCATAGCTGGGAGTTGAAGGATTCTGGGAGTTGAAGTCCACAAGTCTTTAAAGTGGCCAAATTTGGGGACCCCTGATAGATAAGGTACCACATATAACGGCAACCTGGCCATGAGCCTTACAAACCATGATTTAGTGCTTAGCAGGCTCTGTGAGCGAACTGCAGCTACACTTCAACAACATCCCGCTTTAAAGGGCCGAAATGAAGCAAACGGAGAGAGCGAGCAAAGGCACCAGGATCTGAAGAAAGATTTTGCAACTCCCCAAAATCAAGACAAGCTGACCCCCCTCAACCACAGAAGCCTTCTAGGCAGTGGTGGGGTTCAAATAACAGCCAGTTCTCTGTCCTAATGACCAGCTGGGTGGTCATGGCCAGGGGGTGTGACAGGCAGCCCCTTGGGAGCAAAAACGGTGCCATCCCCCCCCCGCATCCTGTTTTGGGCCTAGCGGGCCTCCCTGCAGCCTCCTGGGAGGTTTACTAGGCCCAAAATGAGCCACGGGGGGCAGTGCCACACACTACCCGCATCCCGTTTTGGGCCTAGTGGGCCTCTCTGCACTTCCCTGAGAACCAAAACGGGGACTCCTGGCAGGGGAAGAGCCAGCCAGCAATTTAACAACCGGTTCGATTGAACCGGTGTGAACCAGTTGAATCCCAGCATGGCTTGTAGGGAGGGATCTTTGCCATGGGCGCTCTTGCCTGTGGCAAAACTCCAGCTAGAAAAGAAAGGGTTAAAAAGTCAGACAACCACAGGATGAGGACTGCTGCTGCTGCTGCTGGTTATTTGCACATCCTGTGTTGTTTGGAGTAAAGACAGCTGCTTCTCCGGCACAGCCCCAGTTTGCAACAGGCAGGGTTCAGATCAGATTCTCTCTCCCCAGCCCCCCTGATCACCTCTGACTGCAGGTGGGGCTCAAAGCCCCCCTGGCCCTGTCAACTTTCTCCATTTTACTCTTCCAAGACTCTTCTCGACTGACGGGAAAAGCTAGGGTCTCTTTTGCACCCACAATGGGTGTGTGTGTGTGTGGTGGTAGTGGTTGATCTGGCTATTAGATGGAGGAAAGGCAGCTGGGGAAAAAAAAAACCCACTTTGCCTCCAGAAGTTGTAAATGCTCCAACAGTGGAAGTTTTTAAGAGGAGGAGATTGGAAAACCATTTGTCCAAAATACTACAGGGTTCCTGCCTAGGCAGGGGGGCTGGACTAGAAGACCTCCCGGGTCCCTTCCAACTCTGTTATTCTACTATTCCATTATCCTCTCTGAGGCAGCCCCTCCCTCAAATACTGGAAGGCTGCTCTCTTGTCTCCCCTGGTCCTTCTCTTCCCTAGACTAGCCAAGCCCGGTTCCTGCAACCGTTCGTTGTATGTTTGAGTCCCCCAATCGTCCTGGTTGATGTTCTCTGCGTTCTGTCCGGAATTAATTTAATGCCCATTTTAACAGGACGCCAAGGGACTCCCCCCACTCCCCCAATCAGACCCTGGCCAAAAAAACCCCCCAAAAAACCGCTCTCAGCTGGCCCTGCAAAGAACAGCTGCAGCTTCCTGGCAGGGAGGGCCGAGAGTTTCCTGACAGGGAGGATTTGGGCTGCCGTTACCCTCCTTTCCCCACCTCCTCTAATTAGATCCGCCTGTTGCTCAAGGCAGCCTTGGCTACACCTGCTGTTGAATCATCCAACTCTCCTCCACCAATGGGAGGGCTGAGCGGCAACATCCAAGCTTCGTCACCGCCCGTCCCTAGATACTCTGGGTGTGTGTGTGTGTGTGTGTGAATTATCAAGTGGCAGCAGCAGAGGGGGAGGAGGAAGAAGAGAAGAGGAGGAAGAGGAGAAAGAGGAGGAAGAACAGCGAAAGAGAAAGACAAGGGAGAGGAGAAGGGAGGATTGCTGGCAGACAGTTGTTTCGGAGGATGGTGCTCCTGCCCTTTCACCCATGGCCTGGGGTGTGTGTGTGTGTGTGTGAGGATTGAGAGACGCATGCCAGCAGGCACCCACCCAGCCCCGGGGCTCTGTGTGTGTGTGGGGGAAGGGGCAGGAGTGCCCCCGGCTCTCACCTCCCCCCCTTCTGAGCAGGCGGCTGACGTGGCTCCCCAGCTGAGCAAGCAAACTGACTGCACGAAGAGGTGACTGGCAGAAGGGACAGATGCTCTTTGCGTGGCCCTCATCCGAGCAGCAGAAACCCCCCCCCCCGCAACAGGGCCACAGTTCAAGCAAACCGGCCGATGGGGCAGAGCAACCCAACCGCACAGCAGAAAAGGGTAGGCAGGCCGCCACTGAACGACCCTTCCTTTAGTGGCTGATCCACGTGGCAACGGCACTGGAAAAAACAACCACCGACAAGCGTTTTTCCTGCCAGCAAGTCAACCGTAGCGGCATCACCACTCGCGGGATCAGAATTTGGAAGCTTGACCACTGATTCCTCGTTCCGACAGTCGCCTTGTCCCAGGGTCCCCTTTTGCGATCTTCGGACAAGCAGATAACAGATAAGCAGAGTTGCAACTTGGAAGGGACCTTGTAGGTCATCTAGTCCAACCCCCACCCAAGCAGGAGACCCTCTGGCGTTTAACAGATGGAAGGGACCCTGTAGGTCATCTAGTCCAACCCCCACCCACCCAGGACAGATGAACAGTCGGAGGGGATCCTATAGGTCATCTAGTCCAACCCCCACCCACCCGGGACAGATGAACAGTCGGAGGGGATCCTATAGGTCATCTAGTCCAACCCCCCTCTGCCCCACTGGGAGACTTTATGCCATTTTACAGATTAACAGAATCAGAAGGGACCTTGGAGGTTAACTAGTCCAACCCCCCGCCCAAGTGGGAGACCCTACACCATTTCTGACAGATGGGAGTCCAGTCTCTTCTTGGAAACCTCAAGTGGTGGCGCTCCCACAACTCCACAAAGTCAAGGGCTAAGCCAGATTCACTCAACAAGTGTTACTAACTTAATGACTGCAACGATTCACTTAACAGCTAGGTTACTAACCCCACAATTGCAATGATTCACTTAACGGTGGCAAGAAAAACCGTGAAATGGGGCAAAATTCACCGAACAAATGTTTCATTGAGCAACATAATTTGGGGGCTCAGCTGTGGTCGTAGGCCGAGCCCCCCCCACTAACCGAAAAAGAGGGAAGGAAGAGAGAAGAATGAGGGGGCCCTATGGCAGCCCCCCCATACCGAAGTGGGCCAGGACCTCCCACCTCCTTTGCTTCAGGGTGCCTCTCGGGGGGCTTTGGTCCCAGGAAGGCCGAGTCCAACCCAGGAGGAAAAAAAAAAGACTTTTGAGACCCAATCTAACCCAGTCCTCAGCTTATGACCACAAAAGCTCAAGCCCAAAACTTCCATCGCTGAGCAAACACGGTCGTTAAGTGGGTTTGCCCCGTTTTACCACCTTTCTTGCCAGAATTGTTAAGCCATTTGACACACACCACAATAACCCTGCGGCCATCATAACTATGAGTCGGTTGCCAAGCGTCCAAAATTTTGACCCCCTGACAACGGGGGGATTTTGCAACAGTACTTGTCATTTCAAATGGCCAGTAAATGAACTGTTATAAGTTGAGGACTTATCTGTATGGTGCTTGCTAAGAGTCTCACCGAAGAGACCGATAGCGCACCATCTACCCAAGGGATCCCAGGGCAGGATCAGTTTCTTCCCAGGGATCTGGTGAACTCCTCTTCAAGGCTTTAACCGGGATCCCTGCCTTGAGCAAGCAGGGGTGAACTAGATGGTCTCCAGGGCCCTCCCAGCCCTAGAATCCCATCAGGGGAGGAAATAAAACTGCTTTTAAAGGGAATCGAGGATTGCTTCACTTGAGAAACGCCGATTTCAAAGAACGAGGAGATATTGCATGAAGGGTGGAGTGCAACTGGGGCCACGGACAGGTGATCTGGAGAGGTGGGATGGTTCTTTGCCAAAGGAGGATGGGTGGCTCCTTCCCTCCAGCACAGATGATGTTACCTAGTTGGGTCATGAAACGCCTGCACGAAAAGAACTCGGCTCAGAGAGCCTCAGCCCTCCTCCTCCTCTCCCTCTCCTCTCCCCCCCCTCCCTCTCCTCCTCCTCCTCTCCTCCTCCTCCTCCTCTCCACAAACCCCACCCCCTCCTAGCATTGATGAGGGTATCTAGCTGGCTCATGAAACGTCAACCACCCAGCTAGGACCCTGCACAGTCCTCCTCCTCCCTCCATTCTTCCCTCCCCCCTCCTCTCCGCAAACCCCTCCTCCCTTCCAGCACATCTGCAAACCAGGCACCAAGCTCAGACACCCCCCATGCCCAGATTGCTACCCGGAGGCATCCTGAACACACGAGATCAGGATTAGGGGGGAAGCCAAAGCGCCCACAGCGAGGGGCTGCAGGATTTGGGGAAAGGGTCTCTACCCTCTTCGTTCCAGAGGCCACACTTACTGACCTCCAGAGACACAGCTGCAGGGGTGGCAGGCCCACCAGGAGGGAGGCTTTTTAAGGGGTCTTTGCAGAACTAATGTCCTCCCCAACCCCTTGGGAGTTCTAGCACTCCTAGAACACCTTCCTTCCCAGGAGTGAGAGATCGCATGCACCCCTGCACCCCTCTGCCCTTTCCAGCCCCTCAGTTGAGCTGAGACCCAACAACCAGGAGACTCAATTCCTGGCAGGCAGTCCTTGACTTACAATGGTTCATGGAGTGACCGTTTGGAGTTACGACGGCACTGGGGTAAAAGGGGACTTTTAACGGACTCCCCCGGTGTTCAAGTGGTCAAAACCTGGACACTGGATGACTGGCTCCTACTTACGACGGTCACAGCTTCCCCGGTGGTGGCATGGGAAGGCCTTCTTGGACCCAAGGCAAGGGGGAAGCTGGAATCTCTTTAATGACTGTGTCACTGCAGCGATCCGCTTAACAACGGCGGCAAGAAGAGTCATAAAACGGGACCGAAACCAACCCGGGGCTCCGCTGCGTTTTTTTGGGGAGTGGGGTTGGCCTGAAGGCAGCGCCTAGTTTCTCTTCCCGCTTGGGTATCAATTGGGACACCGCAGCCCCTGGGCCACAGCCCTGCAGGGCCCGCTCCCTTCTCTCCCCCTTGGGCCAAGGACTTCCTTCCTCCTCTCCGTCTTCCCGCGTTGCCTGTCCCAGCTGAACCACCTGCCCACATGCGCCTGGTTGTATTGATCGCCACCGATCAATCGGAGCATTGTTCCAAAGGAGGAAACGACTTCGGGGAAAGGTGGAGGAGAACGAGCCGCTTCAGTCACGGCTGGCTTTGCACGCTCGCCCAGGCATGCGAGAGCCACCAGTTCCACTCACCCACCCACCCACCCACCCACCCACACACACACACATGTGGGTGTGTGGAAAGCCCCACCGCGAGGGGAACGATGGGAACCCACCGCCAGGGATTCTGCAACCGGGCTGGGAATTCCTCCTTCCTTCTCCCCCCAGGAATTTTTAAAAATCCTGCCCAGCTTCCCTAAAGCTTCAGAATAAAATCTGAGAGGAGGGAAAGGGGGTTCTCCCCCCCCCTTTGGACCCTTCCCAGTTTTTGGGGTTCCCCTCACTTCCTCCTTTGGCGCATGCCAGGCGTCCCACCAGAAAGCATCCTGTAGAGCAGGGGGTCTCCAACCTTGGGCCCTAGAAGCCTGGGGGACTTCAACTCCCAGAATTCCCCAGGCAGCTTTGCTCTAATGCAGGGGAGGGGGTCTAATTGCAGCTTTGCTGGCTGAGGCATTCTGGGAGTTGGAGTCCCCCAGGCTTCTAGGGCCCAAGGTTGGAGACCCCCTGCTCTAGAAAAAGGAGGAGGAAGGGGATGAAGCTTTCCTGGAGGGTCTGGGAAGGGAGAGAGAGATCAGGAGAAGTGGGGGGGGGGAAGGGGACTCCCCCCCCAATTTACCCAACCAGCCTAGCAAGATTCGCATCCCTTGCAGCCCCCTTGGCAATAAGGTTCAAGTTCTTCCAGTCTGTGTCTCTCCCCCCTCTTCCAAGAATGGGCAAGACCTCCAGATGGGAGGGTCTCCCCCGCCCATCATCCCCAGCCCACCTGGCAGCTGGGATGATGAAATGCAAAGGAGACCCCTCCCCTCTCTTTGGGGGGTTCGGTAGCCCCAGGCTAGAGAGCCAGGGGACGGGAGGGGGCAATTCTAGTCCTGCCTTAGCCACAGAAGACAACGGCTGGGGGACTTGGGGGACCGTCGCCAGGCGCCGGCGACTTGTCGTTTTCCTCCTTAGGCACGAAACGGGTGCCTTAGGGATGCCCCGCCAGAAGACGGCGAGTTCGAGTCCTGCCTTAGCCACGAAAGATGGCTGGGTAGGAGACGGGGACTTCTAGTCCCGACTTGAGCTATGGAAGTCTTGTGAGGTCTTCGTCCGAAAGGGTCTGGGAGGGGGTTGGACTAGAAGAGCTCTAAGGGACCCTTCCAAGGCTGTTAGCAAGACAGCCGCTCGCCAGCCGGGGGAGTTGGCTCCCCTCTCAGCCCCTTTCCCACCTCGCCGGGTTGTTGTGGGGTGGGGGAAGGAGGAGGAGGAGGAGGAGGAAGGTCCCCGTTACACGTGGCACATAACCAAGGCGGAGTAAGGAGAGCGGAGTAAAAGCCTCGGCTGGCCGCAAGGAAGGAAGGAAGGAAAGAAAAAAAAAAGGGGGGGGTTCCCTTCCTTTCCTCCAAAGCCCAGCCGGCCGGACTCCTCGCTTGTCGGCCAAGCCAGCGAAGCCCCCACCGGACCGCCCCGCCGCCCGTTCTCTCCGCCGGGCTCCGGGAGCAGTGGGCGGGCGCCCGGTTGGCGGAGTCCGGGGGAGCCGGCGGGGGGACGCGGAGCGGCGGGCGGGTCCCGCAGCTGCCCGCCAGAGCCGGCCTTGTTGGGGCGGGGGGGGTGGAAGGGTGGGGTGGGGTCCTTCGCGGCAGGCAAACCCGGCTCCCCCCCCCCTCCGCCCGACTCACCCGCCTCCTCCGCTGGCCGCCTCGCGAGTGAGCGGCGCTTCCCGGAGCCGGCGGCTTTTGGGCGGGGAAGGGGGGCAGGGGGGCGGAGGGGGGGGCGGGGCCTGGCGCCGCGTGGAGGCCGGAGGGGGCGGGGGGAGGGTTGGCGCGCGCGCGCCGGGTAACCCGCCGGGTAACCCGCGGGGGGCGGGGCTCTGCGGGGGGGCTGGAAAGGGCCCTGGCGATCCCTCCCTCCCTCCCTCCCCTCCTTTCCTTCCTCCTTTTCTCCCTTTTCCTTCCTTCCTCTCTCTTTCTCTCCGTCCTTTCTTCCTTTCCTCCCTTCTTCCTTTCTTTGCTTCCTCTCTTTCTCTCCTTCCTTCCTCCCTCCTCCCTCCCTTTCCTTCCTTCCTCCCTTCTCTCCTTCCTTTCCTCCCTTCCCTCCTCCCTTTCTCTCCTGCCTTTCCTCCCTTCCCTCCCTCCTTTCCTTCCTTCCTCTCTTTCTCTCCTTCCTTTCTTTCTTCTCTCCGTCCTTTCTTTCCTTCCTCCCTTCCTTCCTTCCTTCCTTCCTCCCTCCCTCCCTCCCTCCCTTTTCCTTCCTTCCTCCCTTTCTCTCCTTCCTTTCCTCCTCCCTCCCTCCTTTCTCTCCTGCCTTCCCTCCCTCCCTCCTTTTTCCTTCCTTCCTCCCTTTCTCTCCTTCCTTTCCTCCCTCCCTCCCTCCCTTTCTCTCCTGCCTTTCCTCCCTCCCTCCTTTTCCTTCCTTCCTCCCTTTCTCTCCTTCCTTTCCTCCCTTTCCTCCCTCCCTTTCTCTCCTTCCTTTCCTCCCTTCCCTCCCTCCCTTTCTCTCCTTCCTTCCTCCCTTTCTCTCCGTCCTTTCTTCCTCCCTCCCTCCCTCCCTCCCTTTCCTTCCTCCCTCCCTTTCTCTCCTGCCTTTCCTCCCTCCCTCCCTTTTCCTTCCTTCCTCCCTTTCTCTCCTTCCTTCCCTCCTCCCTTTCTCTCCTTCTTTTCCTCCTCCCTCCTTTTTCCTTCCTTCCTCCTTTCTCTCCTTCCTTTCCTCCCTCCCTCCCTTTCCTTCCTTCCTCCCTTTCTCTCCTTCCTTCTCTCCCTCCCTTTCTCTCCTTCTTTCCTCCCTCCCTCCCTTTTCCTTCCTTCCTCTCTTTCTCTCCTTCCTTTCCTCCCTCCCTCCCTCCCTTTCTCTCCTGCCTTTCCTCCCTCCCTCCTTTTTCCTTCCTTCCTCCCTTTCTCTCCTTCCTTTCCTCCCTCCCTCCCTCCCTTTCTCTCCTGCCTTTCCCTCCCTCCCTCCTTTTTCCTTCCTTCCTCCCTTTCTCTCCTTCCTTTCCTCCCTTTCCTCCCTCCCTTTCTCTCCTTCCTTTCCTCCCTTCCCTCCCTCCCTTTCTCTCCTTCCTTCCTCCCTTTCTCTCCGTCCTTTCTTTCCTCCCTCCCTCCTCCCTCCCTTTTCCTTCCTCCCTCCCTTTCTCTCCTGCCTTTCCTCCCTCCCTCCTTTTCCTTCCTTCCTCCCTTTCTCTCCTTCCTTCCCTCCCTCCCTTTCTCTCCTTCTTTTCCTCCCTCCCTCCTTTTTCCTTCCTTCCTCCCTTTCTCTCCTTCCTTTCCTCCCTCCCTCCCTTTTCCTTCCTTCCTCCCTTTCTCTCCTTCCTTCTCTCCCTCCCTTTCTCTCCTTCCTTTCCTCCCTCCCTCCCTTTCCTTCCTTCCTCTCTTTCTCTCCTTCCTTTCCTCCCTCCCTCCCTCCCTTTCTCTCCTGCCTTTCCTCCCTCCCTCCTTTTTCCTTCCTTCCTCCCTTTCTCTCCTTCCTTTCCTCCCTCCCTCCCTCCCTTTCTCTCCTGCCTTTCCCTCCCTCCCTCCTTTTTCCTTCCTTCCTCCCTTTCTCTCCTTCCTTTCCTCCCTTTCCTCCCTCCCTTTCTCTCCTTCCTTTCCTCCCTTCCCTCCCTCCCTTTCTCTCCTTCCTTCCTCCCTTTCTCTCCGTCCTTTCTTCCTCCCTCCCTCCCTCCCTCCCTTTTCCTTCCTCCCTCCCTTTCTCTCCTGCCTTCCTCCCTCCCTCCCTTTCCTTCCTTCCTCCCTTTCTCTCCTTCCTTCCCTCCTCCCTTTCTCTCCTTCTTTCCTCCCTCCCTCCTTTTCCTTCCTTCCTCCCTTTCTCTCCTTCCTTTCCTCCCTCCCTCCCTTTTCCTTCCTTCCTCCCTTTCTCTCCTTCCTTCTCTCCCTCCCTTTCTCTCCTTCTTTCCTCCCTCCCTCCCTTTTCCTTCCTTCCTCTCTTTCTCTCCTTCCTTTCCTCCCTCCCTCCCTCCCTTTCTCTCCTGCCTTTCCCTCCCTCCCTCCTTTTTCCTTCCTTCCTCCCTTTCTCTCCTTCCTTTCCTCCCTCCCTCCCTCCCTTTCTCTCCTGCCTTTCCCTCCCTCCCTCCTTTTTCCTTCCTTCCTCCCTTTCTCTCCTTCCTTTCCTCCTTTCCTCCCTCCCTTTCTCTCCTTCCTTTCCTCCCTTCCCTCCTCCCTTTCTCTCCTTCCTTCCTCCCTTTCTCTCCGTCCTTTCTTTCCTCCCTCCCTCCCTCCCTCCCTTTTCCTTCCTCCCTCCCTTTCTCTCCTGCCTTTCCTCCCTCCCTCCCTTTTCCTTCCTTCCTCCCTTTCTCTCCTTCCTTCCCTCCCTCCCTTTCTCTCCTTCTTTTCCTCCCTCCCTCCTTTTTCCTTCCTTCCTCCCTTTCTCTCCTTCCTTTCCTCCCTCCCTCCCTTTTCCTTCCTTCCTCCCTTTCTCTCCTTCCTTCTCTCCCTCCCTTTCTCTCCTTCCTTTCCTCCCTCCCTCCCTTTTCCTTCCTTCCTCTCTTTCTCTCCTTCCTTTCCTCCCTCCCTCCCTCCCTTTCTCTCCTCCTTTCCCTCCCTCCCTCCTTTTCCTTCCTTCCTCCCTTTCTCTCCTTCCTTTCCTCCCTCCCTCCCTCCCTTTCTCTCCTGCCTTTCCTCCCTCCCTCCTTTTTCCTTCCTTCCTCCCTTTCTCTCCTTCCTTTCCTCCCTTCCTCCCTCCCTTTCTCTCCTTCCTTTCCTCCCTTCCCTCCCTCCCTTTCTCTCCTTCCTTCCTCCCTTTCTCTCCGTCCTTTCTTTCCTCCCTCCCTCCCTCCCTCCCTTTTCCTTCCTCCCTCCCTTTCTCTCCTGCCTTTCCTCCCTTCCCTCCCTCCCTCCTTTTACTTCCTTCCTCTCTCCTTCTCTCTGTCCTTTCTTTCCTTTCCTCCCTTCTTCCTTTTCTTTGCTTCCTCTCTTTCTCTCCTTCCATTCCTCCCTTCCCTCCCTCCCTCCTTTTTCCTTCCTTCCTCCCTTTCTCTCCTTCCTTTCCTCCCTCCCTCCCTTTTCCTTCCTTCCTCCCTTTCTCTCCTTCCTTCCCTCCCTCCCTTTCTCTCCTTCTTTTCCTCCCTCCCTCCCTTTTCTTTCCTTCCTCCCTTTCTCTCCTTCCTTCCCTCCCTCCCTTTCTCTCCTTCCTTTCCTCCCTCCCTCCCTTTTCCTTCCTTCCTCCCTTTCTCTCCTTCCTTCCCTCCCTCCCTTTCTCTCCTTCTTTTCCTCCCTCCCTCCTTTTTCCTTCCTTCCTCCCTTTCTCTCCTTCCTTTCCTCCCTCCCTCCCTTTTCCTTCCTTCCTCCCTTTCTCTCCTTCCTTCTCTCCCTCCCTTTCTCTCCTTCTTTTCCTCCCTCCCTCCCTTTTCTTTCCTTCCTCCCTTTCTCTCCTTCCTTCCCTCCCTCCCTTTCTCTCCTTCCTTTCCTCCCTCCCTCCCTTTTCCTTCCTTTCCTCCCTCCCTCCTTCCCTCCCTCCTCCCTTTTCCTTCTTCCTCCCTTTCTCTCCTTCCTTCCCTCCCTTCCCTCCCTCCCTTTCTCTCCTTCCTTTCCTCCCTTCCCTCCCTCCCTCCCTTTTCTTTCCTTCCTTCCTTTCTCTCCTTCCTTTCCTCCCTCCCTCCCTTTTCCTTCCTTCCTCTCTCCTTCTCTCCGTCCTTTCTTTCCTTTCCTCCCTTCTTCCTTTCTTTGCTTCCTCTCTTTCTCTCCTTCCTTTCCTCCCTCCCTCCCTCCCTTTTCCTTCCTTCCTCCCTTTCTCTCCTTCCTTTCCTCCCTCCCTTTCTCTCCTTCCTTTCCTCCCTTCCCTCCCTCCCTTTCTCTCCTTCCTTCCTCCCTTTCTCTCCGTCCTTTCTTTCCTCCCTCCCTCCCTCCCTTTTCCTTCCTCCCTCCCTTTCTCTCCTGCCTTTCCTCCCTTCCCTCCCTCCCTCCCTTTACTTCCTTCCTCTCTCCTTCCTCTCCGTCCTTTCTTTCCTTCCTCCCTTCTTCCTTTCTTTGCTTCCTCTCTCTCCTTCCTTTCCTCCCTCCCTCCCTTTTCCTTCCTTCCTCCCTTTCTCTCCTCCCTTTCCTCCCTTCCCTCCCTCCCTCCTCCTTCCTTCCTCCCTTTCTCTCCTTCCTTTCCTCCCTCCCTCCTTCCTTTTCCTTCCTTCCTCCCTTTCTCTCCTTCCTTTCCTCCCTCCCTCCCTTTCTCTCCTTCCTTTCCTCCCTTCCCTCCCTCCCTTTTCCTTCCTTCCTCCCTTTCTCTCCTTCCTTTCCTCCCTCCCTCCCTTTCTCTGCTTCCTTTCCTCCCTTCCCTCCCTCCCTCCCTTTTCTTTCCTTCCTTCCTTTCTCTCCTTCCTTTCCTCCCTCCCTCCCTTTTCCTTCCTTCCTCCCTTTCTCTCCTTCCTTCCCTCCCTCCCTTTCTCTCCTTCTTTTCCTCCCTCCCTCCCTTTTCCTTCCTTCCTTCCTTTCCTCCCTCCCTCCTTCCCTCCCTCCCTCCCTTTTCCTTCCTCCCTCCCTTTCTCTCCTTCCTCCCTCCCTTCCCTCCCTCCCTTTCTCTCCTTCCTTTCCTCCCTCCCTCCCTTCCCTCCCTCCCTCCCTTTTCCTTCCTTCCTCCCTTTCTCTCCTTCCTTCCCTCCCTTCCCTCCCTCCCTCCCTCCCTTTTCTTCCTTCCTTCCTTTCTCTCCTTCCTTTCCTCCCTCCCTCCCTTTTCCTTCCTTCTCTCCTTCTCTCCGTCCTTTCTTTCCTTCCCTCCCTTCTTCCTTTTCTTTGCTTCCTCTCTTTCTCTCCTTCCTTTCCTCCCTTCCCTCCCTCCCTCCCTTTTCTTTCCTTCCTTCCTTTCTCTCCTTCTCTCCGTCCTTTCTTTCCTTCCCTCCCTTCTCCCTTTTCTTTGCTTCCTCTCTTTCTCTCCTTCCTTTCCTCCCTTCCCTCCCTCCCTCCTTTTTCCTTCCTTCCTCCCTTTCTCTCCTTCTTTTCCTCCCTCCCTCCTTTTTCCTTCCTTCCTCCCTTTCTCTCCTTCCTTCCCTCCCTCCCTTCTCTCCTTCTTTTCCTCCCTCCCTCCCTTTTCCTTCCTTCCTCCCTTTCTCTCCTTCCTTCCCTCCCTCCCTTTCCTCTCCTTCCTTCCCTCCCTCCCTCCCTTTTCTTTCCTTCCTTCCTTTCTCTCCTTCCTTTCCTCCCTTCCTCCCTTCTTTCCTTCCTTCCTTTCTCTCCTTCCTTTCCTCCCTCCCTCCCTTTTCCTTCCTTCCTCTCCTTCTCTCCGTCCTTTCTTTCCTTCCCTCCCTCTTCCTTTTCTTTGCTTCCTCTCTTCTCTCCTTCCTTTCCTCCCTTCCCTCCCTCCTCCCTTTCTTTCCTTCCTTCCTTTCTCTCCTTCTCTCCGTCCTTTCTTTCCTTCCCTCCCTTCTTCCTTTCTTTGCTTCCTCTCTTTCTCTCCTTCCTTTCCTCCCTTCCCTCCCTCCCTCCTTTTTCCTTCCTTCCTCCCTTTCTCTCCTTCCTTTCCTCCCTTCCCTCCCTCCCTTTCTCTCCTGCCTTTCCTCCCTTCCCTCCCTCCCTTTTCCTTCCTTCCTCTCTTTCTCTCCTTCCTTTCCTCCCTCCCTCCCTCCCTTTCTCTCCTGCCTTTCCCTCCCTCCCTCCTTTTTCCTTCCTTCCTCCCTTTCTCTCCTTCCTTTCCTCCCTCCCTCCCTTTTCCTTCCTTCCTCCCTTTCTCTCCTTCCTTCCCTCCCTCCCTTTCTCTCCTTCTTTTCCTCCCTCCCTCCTTTTTCCTTCCTTCCTCCCTTTCTCTCCTTCCTTTCCTCCCTCCCTCCCTTTTCCTTCCTTCCTTCCTTTCTCTCCTTCTCTCCGTCCTTTCTTTCCTTCCCTCCCTTCTCCCTTTTCTTTGCTTCCTCTCTTTCTCTCCTTCCTTTCCTCCCTTCCCTCCCTCCCTCCTTTTTCCTTCCTTCCTCCTTTCTCTCCTTCCTTTCCTCCCTCCCTCCCTTTTCCTTCCTTCCTCCCTTTCTCTCTTCCTTCCCTCCCTCCCTTTCTCTCCTTCTTTTCCTCCCTCCCTCCTTTTCCTTCCTTCCTCCCTTTCTCTCCTTCCTTTCCTCCCTCCCTCCCTTTTCCTTCCTTCCTCCCTTTCTCTCCTCCCTCCCCTCCCTCCCTCCCTTTTCCTTCCTTCCTCCCTTTCTCTCCTCCCTTCCCTCCCTCCCTCCCTTTTCCTTCCTTCCTCCCTTTCTCTCCTTCCTTCCCTCCCTCCCTTTCTCTCCTTCTTTCCTCCCTCCCTCCCTTTTCCTTCGCTTCCTCCCTTTCTCTCCTCCTTCCCTCCCTCCCTCCTTTTTCCTTCCTTCCTCCCTTTCTCTCCTCCCTTCCCTCCCTCCCTCCCTTTTCCTTCCTTCCTCCCTTTCTCTCCTTCCTTCCCTCCCTTTCTCTCCTTCTTTTCCTCCCTCCCTCCCTTTTCCTTCCTTCCTCCCTTTCTCTCCTTCCTTCCCTCCCTCCCTTTCTCTCCTTCCTTTCCTCCCTCCCTCCCTTTTCCTTCCTTCCTCCCTTTCTCTCCTTCCTTTCCTCCCTCCCTCCCTTTTCCTTCCTTCCTTCCTTTCCTCCCTCCCTCCCTTCCCTCCCTCCCTCCCTTTTCCTTCCTCCCTCCCTTTCTCTCCTTCCTTCCCTCCCTTCCCTCCCTCCCTTTCTCTCCTTCCTTTCCTCCCTTCCCTCCCTCCCTCCTTTTTCCTTCTTTCCTCCCTTTCTCTCCTTCCTTCCCTCCCTCCCTTTCTCTCCTTCTTTTCTTCCCTTCCCTCCCTCCTTTCTCTCCTTCCTTTCCTCCTCCCTCCCTTCCCTCCCTCCCTCCCTTTTCCTTCCTTCCTCCCTTTCTCTCCTTCCTTCCCTCCCTTTCTCTCCTTCCTTTCCTCCCTTCCCTCCCTCCCTCCCTTTTCTTTCCTTCCTTCCTTTCTCTCCTTCTTTCCTCCCTCCTCCCTTTTCCTCCCTTTCTCTCCTTCCTTTCCTCCCTCCCTTTCTCTCCTTCTTTTCCTCCTCCCTCCCTTTTCCTTCCTTCCTCCCTTTCTCTCCTTCCTTTCCTCCCTCCCTCCCTTTTCTTTCCTTCCTTCCTTTCTCTCCTTCTCTCCGTCCTTTCTTTCCTTCCCTCCCTTCTTCCTTTTCTTTGCTTCCTCCCTTTCTCTCCTTCCTTCCCTCCCTTCCTCCCTTTTCCTTCCTTCCTCCTTTCCTCTCCTTCCTTTCCTCCCTCCCTCCCTCCCTTTCTCTCCTGCCTTTCCTCCTTCCCTCTCCCTCCCTTTTCCTTCTTCCTCTCTTTCTCTCCTTCCTTTCCTCCCTCCCTCCCTCCCTTTCTCTCCTGCCTTTCCTCCCTTCCCTCCCTCCCTCCCTTTTCCTTCCTTCCTCTCTTTCTCTCCTTCCTTTCCTCTCCTTCCCTCCCTCCCTTT
>CM066328.1:2516089-2603589 GCA_033807585.1 Hydrophis major
CCAAGTTCAGAGGTCCCTGGTCCAAGACGGCGTTTCTCCACCTGAAGGCCTGGATGGAACAGAGCTGGAAGCAGGGGGGAGGGGCTTGGGGACTGCGTCCGGTTCATCCCGGTTTGGGTGAACTGGTTGTTAATTTTTACGGTCCGTTCGGTGAACTGGCAAATCCCACCCCTGGCTGGCCCCTCCTGCCCTGCCCCTCCCTGCCTCTTCCCGGAGTCCCCATGGAGCCCATTTTGGATTCCAGGGAAGTGAAGAAGGTCGGGGAGGGAGAAAAACAGGCGGCCTTCCGATGGCCTCTGGAGACCATTTTCGCCCTCCCAGAGTCTCAGGGAAAGCCGCCGGAGCCTCTTCAGGGAGGGTGAAAATATTTTTCCCCCCCCCCCCGCCATGGTGCGGGAGGCCAACTAGGCCAACCCACCCAGCAACGAGGCAGAGAACCAGTTGCTAAATTTTTTGAAGCCCACTCCTGGCTGGAAGGGACCTGGGAGGTCATCTAGTCCAACCCTCTGCTCTAGCAGGAAGAACCTATACCGTTTCAACTAAGTGACTGTGAGACGAGTGAACTTCAACTCCAGAATTCCCCAGCCAGCACAGGTGGATTTCAAGGCCCAGAAATCTGTTGGCTTGCGTCCTTTTCTGGGCATGGATATTCGCTTGTGGACGAGGGCTTGTGCTAAGAAACGAGGCCCCACAGACCCTAAATTCTCCCACCAGCGATCCATTGTCTGGATTCCCATTCAAGTGGGATCTCTGTTGGTGTGTGTGTGTGTGTGTGTGTGTGTGTGTGTTGCAGCTTGGAGATCTTTAAGGTTTGCATGCCTCCCTCCTGTCCTGAGTTTTTTTTTTTTTTCCCAAACATCCAGTTGGAATGGATGGATGTCATGCCTGCTGATAATAATTCTCAATCAGAATAATGCTGGAAGGGAACTTGGGGGTCTCCTAGTCAACCCCATTGCTCCAGCAGGAGACCCTGTACCATTTCAGACCAATGCCTGCCCATTTGTCTCTTCTTAAAAACCTCCAGTGACCCACAACTCCGAGTGGCAAGCAGTTACACTGGTTCATTGTCCTCACTGTTAGGAAATTCCACCTTAATTCCAGGTTGCTTCTCTCCTTGATGACTTTCTGTCTATTGTTTCTTGTCCTGCCCTCTGGTGCTTTGGAGAATAATTTGACCCCCTCATCTTTGGGATAGCCCCTCAAATATTGGAAGACTGCTATCATGTCACCCCTTATTCTTCTTTTCAAACCCAAATCCTGCAGCCATTTTTGATATGTTTTAGTCTCCAGGCCTTTGATCATCTTAGTTGCTCTTCTCTATCATTTATCCAGTTGAGGACAATTCACCAGATGTCTCAACATGTGTTCAAATATTATGTGACGTTATTTGGAGAACCAGTTTGGCATAATGTTGCTGACACCAGGCCAGAAATCAGAAACTGTGGGTTCAAGTCCTGAACTTGGGCAGGAACCCAGCTGGGTCATCCAGAGCTGGTCGCCCCTTCCTCAACTCTCGAAAAGTGGGGAAGATGAGGGCAAATCACATCTGAAAAACCTTGCCAAGAAAACGGCAAGAACTTTTTCCATGCTCCCTTTGAGAAAAGCCGATACAAAAATTTATGCCACCCGATAAAGACTGAATGCACCAATTATCACATTAAACAAGAGGAAAACCTTCTATGCACCGATTCCACCCACGCTTTCTACAATTTTGTAAACCACAAACTAAAAGACTCAAGGTCCACCCCACCCCTAAAAGGATCTAATGGTAAAGACTGCAACGATGACACTATCAAAGCCAACCTCTTTAACACATTCTTTGGCTCAGTATTTGTAAACAACAATGGATCATGCCCAGGATTTCCTAGCCTAACCATAGACAACTACAATGATCTAATACATATGGATTTTACAGAAGACAATGTTGAAAAAGCACTACACAATCTAAAACCATCCCTATCTATTGGACCGGACGGAATATGTACCTACTTCTTAAAAAAGCTATCCATTGCCATAGCAGAACCTCTAAGCATAATTTTTGAAAAATCTTTCAGGACCAGCTCCTTGCCTAACCTATGGTCACAAGCCACAGTCATCCCCATCTTTAAAAAGGGAGACCCCAGCCTAGTTGAAATTACACACCAATCTCCTTATGCTGCGTCACCTGTAAAGTCATGGAATCAATTATTAACCAATCCATCATCCTCCACTTAGAGACAAACAACCTACTCTCCAATAAACAATTTGGTTTCAGTAAAAAACTATCCTGTAATTTGCAACTCTTACACTGCAACTCGATCAGGGCAAAGCAATAGACGCAATCTACATAGACTTCTGTAAAGCCTTTGATTCAGTGGTACAAACTGCTCCTAAAACTAAAATCTTATGGTATCTCTGGACAAGTGCATAACTGGATAGAAGCATTCCTGTCAAACAGACAACAAATGGTCAAAATTGGGAGCGTCCCATCAAATTCTGTACCTGTCAATAATGGTGTCCCCCAAGGCAGTGTTCTAGGACCAACTCTCTTCATACTCTACATAAATGACCTCTGTGATCATATCAAGAGCAACTGCGTTCTCTTCGCTGATGATGTAAAGCTATTCAACACCACAGACAATACTGCTACCCTTCAAAAAGACCTTGACTATGTATCAGAATGGTCAAACAAATGGCAACTTCAAATCTCAACAAATAAATGCTCCGTCTTACATATTGGCAAAAAAAATCAGAAAATAAAATAAAATAGTTAAGACCTTGTTGATGATCCAAACTCTGTTAAGGATCTTGGAGTTCTCATCTCTAATGACCTAAGTGCTAGAGCCCACTGTAACTACATAGCCAAAAAGGCACTAAGAGTTGTTAACCTAATCGTAACTTTGGTAACATCACACTACTAACTAGAGTATACAAAACATTTGCTAGACCAATACTTGAATACAGCTCATCAGTCTGAAACCCACATTACGTATCTGATATTAACACAGTTGAGAAAGTCCAGAAATATTTCACAAGAAGAGTTCTCCACTCCTCTACTCATTGCAGAATACCTTATGCCACCAGACTTGAAATTCTAGACCAAAAATCTAGAACGATGTCGCCTTCGGTCCAATCTAAGTATAGTGCATAAAATTATATATTGCAATGTGCTACCTGTCAATGAGTACTTCAGCTTCAACCATAACAATACAAGAGCACACAATAGATACAAACTCAAGGTTAATCGCACCAAACTGGATTGCAGGAAATACGACTTCAGCAACAGAGTAGTCAATGTCTGGAATACTCTACCTGACTCTGTGGTTTCTTCCCCAAACCCCAAAAACTTGAACCTTAGACTGTCAATTATTGACCACACCCCTTTCCTAAGAGGTCTGTAGGGGCCGTGCATAAGCACACCAATGTGCCTACCGTCCCTGTCCTATTATTTTTTATTTTTCTTATAGGTATCCATTTCATGTATTCATAACTATGTTTATACGTATACATATTATCTTATAATCGCTTGACAAAATAAAATAAATAAAAAATAAAATAAATTGGCATAGATTGAACAGAGGAACAGAAACAGGCTGTTTTCATGGCGCAAGATGACTCCTTCGAACGATGAACTCGAACTATGAATAGACTAAGCCTGGAGGAATGTGTTGTGATTGTGGCAAAGTGGCATGTCTGTATTTGAAAAGTGACCCACACAGAAAGGAATGGCCAGCCCCAAAGTGGAGAGCAATTTTCTGACTGTAAGAAACATTCATCTTACACCTCTCTCACCTGTCTCCTGAAGTCACATGGTGCATTAACAGAGGGATACAATCGAGATCAAGGGAGGTACTAATACCACTCTATAAAGCCTTAGTAAGGCCACACCTGGAATATTCTGCATCCAGTTTTGGTCACCACACTATAAAAAAAAGTAGAAAAAGTACAGAGAAGAGCAACCAGGATGATGAGAGGACTGGAGGCTAAAACATACAATGAATGGTTGCAGGAACTGGGCCTGGCTAGTCTAGGGAAGAGAAGGACCAGGGGAGGCAGGAGAGCAACCTTCCAATATTTGAGGGGCTGCCACAGAGAGGAGGAGGAAAGGGTCAAGCTATTTTCCAAGGCACCTGAAGGCCAGACAAGGAAAAATGGATGGAAACTGATCCAGGAGAGATTCAACCTGGAAATAAAGGATAAATTTTCTGACAGGGAGAACAATCAACCCATGGAATAGAAGTTGCCTTCAGAAGTTGCAGGAGCTTCATCATCCCTGGAGGCTTTCAAGAAGAAACTGGACTGCCCTCTATCAGAAATGGTGTAGGGTCTCCTGCTTGGGCAGGGGCGGGTTGGACTAGATGACCTCCAAGGTCCCTTCCAACTCTGCTTATCTGTATCTGAGAGGGAGAGGAGGAGAGGGAGAAGGGGAAGAAGCAGAGGAGGAGGAAAAGGAGGAAGGAAGAGGAGGAGGGAGGAGAGAGATAGAGAGGTGGATTATCTGTTTATCTGTTACCTGCTCCATCACAGGGAAGTTTTCCAGAAAGGATTGGATGACTTGAGGATTGGTGCTCTGGGAAGGGGGTTCTACTAGACCATTCCAGACCAACGGTTGTCTGATTTTTTCTTAAAAAACCTCCAGTGATGGAGCAGCCACAATTTCTGGAGGCCAGCAGTTCCACTGGTTAATTGTTCTCACTATCAGGAGATTCCTCCTTAGTTCGTTTCCGTCCGTTGCTCCTTGTTCTGCCTCCAGAAGTTTTGCAGAAGAGGTTGACTAGGTTGCAAGGAAATGAAACTGCAGAACTTTCTAGCAAATGGCCACAAATCGGTGATTAACTGTCTTCTTTTTCCTGGTCCACTGCTTTAATTGCTCAGGCTTCCATTGTTTGGTGCAGTGATGGCAAACCTTTTCGGCACCAAGTGCCCAAACTGGAAGGCGTGTGCTCCATCACATCTTCCCTGTCATGGAGCAGTGCATGCAGGAGCTCGTGGCAGAGCACCAGAAACCTGAAGACAAGCTGGCCAGTGCATGCATGCCTGTTTTGGAGGCATTTGGGGGGCATTTGCAGATGATTTGGGGGGCATTTTTGGCCAGAAAACAACCCCAAAAAGCCCCCACAATGGCCCAGAAAACAACCAGAAAACCAGCCAGGAAACAGCCTGGAAAAGAGCTGGAAAACGGTCCAAAAAAGGCTGTAAAACAACCCAAAAATGACCTCAAAAATCATCTGGAAACAGTCTGAAAAATGGCCAAAAATGGTCTGAAAAATGCCTTATTTTGGGCTGTTTTTCATGCCGTTTTCAGGCTGTTTCAGGCCATTTTCAGGTCATTTTGGGGGCATTTTTGGCCTGAAAACAGCCCAAAAACCAGCCGGAAAACAATCCAAACAATGGCTGGAAAACAACCTGAAAAGTGGCCCGGAAAAGGCCCCCAAACAGTCTAAAAGTGCTCTGGTTTGGGCCATTTTTCCTGCCCTTTCCCAGTGCTCCGGTGCCTGCAAAGGCCCGCTGGCTGGCTGCCCCCAACTCTAACCAGAAGAGCGGGTGGGGATGGCATGCGTGCCCATAGAGACGTGCCACCTCTGCTCAGGGGCCATGGGTTCACCATCCTGGGTCTGGTGCTTCCGAATCATTCCCGGTCCTGCCCACACCCAGATCAGCCGGCTGTGCTGAGCCCCCTGGAGGGGGGGAGGGCAATTCCAGCGGATCCCAAGCCCCCTTTCTCAACCGTGGCCGGTGGGCCGGACTGCGCTGCCTGACAAGTTCTTGGGAATCAAACTCCACCCGTCATGAAGTGGCTGGTTGAGAAACGTACGGTTGGCACACAGAAGGAGAAAACCCAGGGCATTCGAGGTGTCCCTTGCTGCAAAGCGAACAGGACTATAATGGGGTGAAACATTCAAGATTCTAGACCTCAGGACTGAGCTGGATTCTGGCTGGGAAAATCCCACTGGCAGGTGAGGGAGAGTCAGGGGAAGGGGCAGCCCCAGAGAACCAATGGTTTGAGTCGATGGGGGAACCCTTTTTGCTCTAGAAGGGGGGTAGGGGGACCATTTCACAGATTAACAGAGTTGGGAGGGACCTTGTAGGTCATCTAGTCCAACCCCCCTCTGCCCAAGCAGAAGACCCTACGCCATTTCTGACAAATGGCAGTCCAGTCTCTTCTTGAAAGCCTCCAGGGATGAAGCTCCCACAACTTCTTTCTTTCTTTCTTTCTTTCTTTCTTTCTTTCTTTCTTTCTTTCTTTCTTTCTTTCTTTCTTTCTTTCTTTCTTCCTTCCTTCCTTCCTTCCTTCCTTCCTTCCTCTCTCTCTCTCTCTTTTCTTTCTTTCTCTTTCTACCTCCCTACCTCCCTATGAATCTATCTATTATCAGATTAACAGAGTTGGGAGGGACCTTGTAGGTCATCTAGCCCAACCCCCCACCCGAGCAGGAGACCCTGCACCATTTCTGACCGATGGCGGTCCAGTCTCTTCTTAAAAGCCTCCAGGGATGATGAAGCTCCCACAACTTCTTTCTTTCTTTCTTTCTTTCTTTCTTTCTTTCTTTCTTTCTTTCTTTCTTTCTTTCTTTCTTTCTTTCTTTCTTTCTTTCTTCCTTCCTTCCTTCCTTCCTTCCTTCCTTCCTTCCTTCCTTCCTCTCTCTCTCTCTCTCTTTTCTTTCTTTCTCTTTCTACCTCCCTACCTCCCTACCAATCTATCTATTATCAGATTAACAGAGTTGGGAGGGACCTTGTAGGTCATCTAGTCCAACCACCCACCCGAGCAGGAGACCCTACAGAATTTCTGACAAAGGGCAGTCCAGTCTCTTCTTGAAAGCCTCCAGGGATGATGAAGCTCCCACATCTTCCGAAGGCGACTTCTGTTCCATAGGTGGATGGTTCTCCCAGTCAGAAAGTTTCTCCTTATTTCTTAGTTTGAATCTCTCCTGGATCAGTTTCCATCCATTGTTCCTTGTCTGGCCTTCGGGGGCTTTGGAGAATAGCTTGACCACCTCCTCCTCCTCTCTGGGGCAGCCCCTCAACTATTGGAAGATGCTCTCCTGTCTCCCCTGGTCCTTCTCTTCCCTAGACCAGCCAGGCCCAAGTCCTGCAACCGTTGTTCATACATTTCAGACTCCAGTCCCCTCATCACCCTGGTTTCCCTTCTCTGCCCTCTTTCTGGGTCATCTAGTCGAACCCCCTACTCAAAGCAAGAGATCTTCATCCCATCACCATCCAACAGTTGTCCACTCTATTCCTGAGAACCTCCAGGGATGGAGCGCCCATGCAGCCCCCTTGTTCCCCCCCCCCCGGTGGATGGGAAGGAGGGAAGGGGGGGGGAATGAAGCACCTGCCCTTATCCAGAGATTCTCGCACGTTCTCTGGAGAAGTTGTATTACCGAGTTGTAATATTCAGCAATATATTCCGAGCGCTCGAAGTTGCCTTCGCACCAGTCCACCTCGGAGCTGAGATAAGAGAAAATGTGCCGCATCCTGAGGCCGTCGACTCCGCCGTTCTAGGAGAGGAGGGGAAAGGATGAAAAAAAAAGAGAAGACGGAAGAAATGAGGCAAAGTTGCCCGTCCAGCTTTTCTGCCTCTTGGTGCTCCCTTTTATGGTGCCTGGCCCACACGGCACAAGGGGTGAGCCCACGCACTGCCTGCCCTGCCGGATGCGCAGCCAAATTAACGTTATTATTAGATGCCGGATGGAGTGCCGTGTCTGACTAATTCTTCAAATTGTTGATTTTAATCTGCCTTTTGCAGCATGCCCAGCTCTGGTGGCCATGAGTTCCACAGGGGAATCGTCTCACCTGGGGAGGCCGCTCCTTCCCAAAATGCTTCATTGGGATGCCAGAAAGGGATGCCGACTCCTGTCCGTCTCACCAAGGTCCCTTCCGACTCTCTTAATCTGTTGAATGGTGTAGGTTCTCCTGCTTGGGCGGGGGGGGGGGGTTGGACTAGATAACCTCCAAGGTCCTTTCCGACTCTCATAATCTGTTAAATGGTGTAGGTTCTCCTGCTTGGGTGGGGGATGGACTAGATGACCTCCAAGGTCCCTCCCAACTCTGCTAATCTGTTAAATGGTGTAGGTTCTCCTGCTTGGGTGGGGGATGGACTAGATGACCTCCAAGGTCCCTTCCGACTCTCTTAATCTGTTAAATGGTGTAGGTTCTCCTGCTTGGGTGGGGGATGGACTAGATGACCTCCAAGGTCCCTCCCAACTCTGCTCATCTGTTAAATGGTGTAGGTTCCCCTGCTCGGGTGGGGGATGGACTAGATGACCTCCAAGGTCCCTTCCGACTCTCTTAATCTGTTGAATGATGTAGGTTCTCCTGCTTGGGCGGGGGGTTGGACTAGATGACCTCCAAGGTCCCTTCCAACTCTCTTAATCTGTTGAATGGTGTAGGTTCTCCTGCTTGGGCGGGGGGGCGATTGGACTAAATGGCCTCAAAGGTCCCTTCCGACTCTCTTAATCTGTTGAATGGTGTAGATTCTCCTGCTTGGCCGGGGAGGGGTTGGGCTAGATGACCTCCAAGGTGCCTTCTGACTCTCTTAATCTGTTGAATGGTGTAGGTTCTTCTGCTTGGGGGGGGTTGGACTAGATGGCCTCCAAGTTCCCTTCCGACTCTCTTAATCTGTTGAATGGTCCAGGTTCTCCTGCTTGGGTGGGGCGGTTGGACTAGATAACCTCCAAGCTCCCTCCCAATTCTGCTAATCTCTTAAATGGTGTAGGTTCTCCTGCTTGGGCGGGGGGGTTGGACTAGATGACCTCCAAGGTCCCTTCCAACTCTCTTAATCTGTTAAATGGTGTAGGTTGTCTTGCTTGGGCTGGGGGGCTTGGACTAGTTGACCTCCACGCTCCATTCCAACTCTGTTAATCTGTGAAATTTGCATGGGGCAAGACACACACACACACACACACACACACACGCGCGCGCACAGACATTCAGGATGTGGTTTCAGGAGGCCTTTCGGAGGCGCAGCTTCTTCAACCGCTTGAGCTGCCATTCCTCCGACACCTGATTGAATCATCCATCGCCCGGGGCATTGACTAAAATACGCTTTGTGGTACCGCACATTCCATCCTCCTTTGTGTTGTCATTGCAGCCAGCCAACTATTTGTGACACCGCATCCTGGCCCACAGGTAAGAGGAACAGAAGAACAGCGTTGGGTAGGGACCTCAGAGGTCATCTAGCCCAACTCCCCCCTCCCCCCCCCGTGCTCACGCAGGACTCTCTCTATAGCATTCCAGACACACGGCTGTCCAGTCATTTCTTGAGAATGAAAATGATCCTTATCCTTATCCTCTCCTGACCGCACTCCTTCCTTTCCTATGGGAGCTGCAGAGGACACATCCGCCCTACTTTCGAGGGGTGTAGGTGAACCCCAACTTGTCTTCCACTGGGATGGAGGATTTATTTCAAGCTACTTTCTGTACTTTTCAAAGCTGGCAACCCTTAGGACCTCGGTTCTTTCTAGGCTTGGAACGAGGAGAGCAGAGAGAGCAAAAGAGAAGAGACACTAGAATGTGCTAGAGAAGAGAGACTAGAATATAGAGAGAAGAGGAAGAAGATGAGAGCAGAGCAGAGGAGAAGAGAGACTAGAATATAGAAGAGAGGAGAGGAAGAAGAGGAGAGAGAAGAGAGGAGAAGAGAGACTAGAATATAGAAGAGAGGAGAGAGAAGAGAGGAGAAGAGAGAATAGAATATAGAAGAGAGGAGAGGAAGAAGAGGAGAGCAGAAGAGAAGAGAAGAGAGACTAGAATATAGAAGAGAGGAGAGAGAAGAGAGGAGAAGAGAGAATAAAATATAGAAGAGAGGAGAGGAAGAAGAGGAGAGCAGAAGAGAAGAGAAGAGAGACTAGAATATAGAAGAGAGGAGAGAGAAGAGAGGAGAAGAGAGAATAGAATATAGAAGAGAGGAGAGGAAGGAGAGGAGAGCAGAAGAGAAGAGAAGAGAGACTAGAATATAGAAGAGAGGAGAGAGAAGAGAGGAGAAGAGAGAATAGAATATAGAAGAGAGGAGAGAGAAGAGAAGAGAAGAGAGACTAGAATATAGAAGAGAGGAGAGAGGAGAGAGAAGAAGAGAGACTAGAATATAGGAGAGAGGAGAGGAAGAAGAGGAGAGGAGAGAAGAAGAGAAGAGAGACTAGAATATAGAAGAGAGGAGAGAGGAGAGAGAAGAAGAGAGACTAGAATATAGGAGAGAGGAGAGGAAGAAGAGGAGAGAGAAGAGAGGAGAAGAGAGACTAGAATATAGAAGAGAGGAGAGGAAGAAGAGGAGAGGAGAGAAGAAGAGAAGAGAAACTAGAATATAGGAGAGAGGAGAGAGGAGAAGAGAGACTAGAATATAGAAGAGAGGAGAGAGAAGAGAGGAGAAGAGAGACTAGAATATAGAAGAGAGGAGAGGAAGGAGAGGAGAGCAGAAGAGAAGAGAGACCAGAATATAGAAGAGAGGAGAGAGAAGAGAGGAGAAGAGAGAATAGAATATAAAAGAGAGAGAAGAGAGAAGAAGAGAGAGTAGAATATGCTAGAGAAGAGAGACTAGAATATAGGAGAGAGGAGAGGAAGAAGAGGAGAGTAGAGAAGAAGAGAAGAGAGACTAGAATATAGAAGAGAGGAGAGAGAAGAGAGAAGAAGAGAGAATAGAATATAAAAGAGAGGAGAGAGAAGAGAGGAGAAGAGAGACTAGAATATAGAAGAGAGGAGAGAGAAGAGAGAAGAAGAGAGAATAGAATATGCTAGAGAAGAGAGACTAGAATATAGGAGAGAGGAGAGGAAAGAGAGGAGAAGAGAGACTAGAATATAGAAAAGAGGAGAGAGAAGAGGAGAGAAGAGAGACTAGAATATAGAAGAGAGGAGAGAGAAGAGAGAAGAAGAGAGAATAGAATATGCTAGAGAAGAGAGAGTAGAATATAGGAGAGAGGAGAGGAAAGAGAGGAGAGAGAAGAGAGGAGAAGAGAGACTAGAATATAGAAAAGAGGAGAGAGAAGAGGAGAGAAGAGAGACTAGAATATAGAAGAGAGGAGAGAGAAGAGAGAAGAAGAGAGAATAGAATATAGGAGAGAGGAGAGGAAAGAGAGGAGAAGAGAGACTAGAATATAGAAAAGAGGAGAGAGAAGAGGAGAGAAGAGAGACTAGAATATAGAAGAGAGGAGAGAGAAGAGAGAAGAAGAGAGAATAGAATATGCTAGAGAAGAGAGACTAGAATATAGGAGAGAGGAGAGGAAGAAGAGGAGAGCAGAGAAGAAGAGAAGAGAGACTAGAATATAGAAGAGAGGAGAGAGAAGAGAGGAGAAGAGAGACTAGAATATAGAAGAGAGAAGAGAGAATAGAATATGCTAGAGAAGAGAGACTAGAATATAGAAGAGAGGAGAGGAAGAAGAGGAGAGCAGAAGAGAAGAGAGACTAGAATATAAAAGAGAGGAGAGAGAAGAGAAGAGAGACTAGAATATAGAAGAGAGGAGAGGAAGAAGAGGAGAGCAGAAGAGAAGAGAAGAGAGACTAGAATATAGAAGAGAGGAGAGAGAAGAGAGAAGAAGAGAGAATAGAATATGCTAGAGAAGAGAGAGTAGAATATAGGAGAGAGGAGAGGAAAGAGAGGAGAGAGAAGAGAGGAGAAGAGAGACTAGAATATAGAAAAGAGGAGAGAGAAGAGAGAAGAAGAGAGAATAGAATATGCTAGAGAAGAGAGAGTAGAATATAGGAGAGAGGAGAGGAAAGAGAGGAGAGAGAAGAGAGGAGAAGAGAGACTAGAATATAGAAGAGAGGAGAGAGAAGAGAGAAGAAGAGAGAATAGAATATGCTAGAGAAGAGAGAGTAGAATATAGGAGAGAGGAGAGGAAAGAGAGGAGAGAGAAGAGAAGAGAAGAGAGACTAGAATATAGGAGAGAGGAGAGGAAGAAGAGGAGAGCAGAGAAGAAGAGAAGAGAGACTAGAATATAGAAAAGAGGAGAGAGAAGAGGAGAGAAGAGAGACTAGAATATAGAAGAGAGGAGAGAGAAGAGAGAAGAAGAGAGAATAGAATATGCTAGAGAAGAGAGACTAGAATATAGGAGAGAGGAGAGGAAGAAGAGGAGAGCAGAAGAGAAGAGAGACTAGAATATAGAAAAGAGGAGAGAGAAGAGAGGAGAAGAGAGACTAGAATATAGAAGAGAGGAGAGAGAAGAGAGAAGAGAGAATAGAATATGCTAGAGAAGAGAGACTAGAATATAGAAGAGAGGAGAGAGAAGAGAGAAGAGAGAATAGAATATGCTAGAGAAGAGAGACTAGAATATAGAAGAGAGGAGAGGAAGAAGAGGAGAGCAGAAGAGAAGAGAAGAGAGACTAGAATATAAAAGAGAGGAGAGAGAAGAGAAGAGAGACTAGAATATAGAAGAGAGGAGAGGAAGAAGAGGAGAGGAGAGAAGAAGAGAAGAGAGACTAGAATATAGAAGAATGGAGAGAGAAGAGAGAAGAAGAGAGAGTAGAATATGCTAGAGAAGAGAGACTAGAATATAGAAGAGAGGAGAGGAAGAAGAGGAGAGGAGAGAAGAAGAGAAGAGAGACTAGAATATAGAAGAGAGGAGAGAGAAGAGAGAAGAGAGACTAGAATATAGAAGAATGGAGAGAGAAGAGAGAAGAAGCGAGAATAGAATATGCTAGAGAAGAGAGACTAGAATATAGGAGAGAGGAGAGGAAGAAGAGGAGAGCAGAGAAGAAGAGAAGAGAGACTAGAATATAGAAAAGAGGAGAGAGAAGAGAGGAGAAGAGAGACTAGAATATAGAAGAGAGGAGAGAGAAGAGAGAAGAAGAGAGAATAGAATATGCTAGAGAAGAGAGACTAGAATATAGGAGAGAGGAGAGGAAGAAGAGGAGAGCAGAGAAGAAGAGAAGAGAGACTAGAATATAGAAAAGAGGAGAGAGGAGAGAGAAGAGAGACTAGAATATAGAAGAGAGGAGAGAGAAGAGAGAAGAAAGAGAGAATAGAATATAAAAGAGAGGAGAGAGAAGAGAGGAGAAGAGAGACTAGAATATAGAAGAGAGGAGAGAGAAGAGAGAAGAAGAGAGAACAGAATATGCTAGAGAAGAGAGACTAGAATATAGAAGAGAGGAGAGAGAAGAGAGAAGAGAGACTAGAATATAGAAGAGAGGAGAAGAGAGAGTAGAATATGCTAGAGAAGAGAGACTAGAATATAGAAGAGAGGAGAGGAAGAAGAGGAGAGTAGAGAAGAAGAGAAGAGAGACTAGAATATAGAAAAGAGGAGAGAGAAGAGAGGAGAAGAGAGACTAGAATATAGAAGAGAGGAGAGAGAAGAGAGAAGAAGAGAGAATAGAATATGCTAGAGAAGAGAGACTAGAATATAGGAGAGAGGAGAGGAAGAAGAGGAGAGCAGAGAAGAAGAGAAGAGAGACTAGAATATAGAAGAGAGGAGAGAGAAGAGAGAAGAAAGAGAGAATAGAATATAAAAGAGAGGAGAGAGAAGAGAGGAGAAGAGAGACTAGAATATAGAAGAGAGGAGAGAGAAGAGAGAAGAAAGAGAGAATAGAATATAAAAGAGAGGAGAGAGAAGAGAGGAGAAGAGAGACTAGAATATAGAAGAGAGGAGAGAGAAGAGAGAAGAAGAGAGAACAGAATATGCTAGAGAAGAGAGACTAGAATATAGAAGAGAGGAGAGAGAAGAGAGAAGAGAGACTAGAATATAGAAGAGAGGAGAAGAGAGAGTAGAATATGCTAGAGAAGAGAGACTAGAATATAGAAGAGAGGAGAGGAAGAAGAGGAGAGTAGAGAAGAAGAGAAGAGAGACTAGAATATAGAAGAGAGGAGAGAGAAGAGAGGAGAAGAGAGACTAGAATATAGAAGAATGGAGAGAGAAGAGAAAAGAAGAGAGAATAGAATATGCTAGAGAAGAGAGACTAGAATATAGAAGAGAGGAGAGGAAGAAGAGGAGAGCAGAACAGAAGAGAAGAGAGACTAGAATATAAAAGAGAGGAGAGAGAAGAGAGGAGAAGAGAGACTAGAATATAGAAGAGAGGAGTGGAAGAAGAGGAGAGCAGAAGAGAAGAGAAGAGAGACTAGAATATAGAAGAGAGGAGAGAGAAGAGAGGAGAAGAGAGAATAGAATATGCTAGAGAAGAGAGACTAGAATATAGAAGAGAGGAGAGAGAAGAGAAAAGAAGAGAGAATAGAATATGCTAGAGAAGAGAGACTAGAATATAGAAGAGAGGAGAGGAAGAAGAGGAGAGCAGAACAGAAGAGAAGAGAGACTAGAATATAAAAGAGAGGAGAGAGGAGAGAGGAGAAGAGAGACTAGAATATAGAAGAGAGGAGTGGAAGAAGAGGAGAGCAGAAGAGAAGAGAAGAGAGACTAGAATATAGAAGAGAGGAGAGAGAAGAGAGGAGAAGAGAGAATAGAATATGCTAGAGAAGAGAGACTAGAATATAGAAGACAGGAGAGGAAGAAGAGGAGATTAGAGAAGAAGAGAAGAGAGACTAGAATATAGAAGAGAGGAGAGAGAAGAGAGGAGAAGAGAGACTAGAATATAGAAGAGAGGAGAGAGAAGAGAAAAGAAGAGAGAATAGAATATGCTAGAGAAGAGAGACTAGAATATAGAAGAGAGGAGAGGAAGAAGAGGAGAGCAGAACAGAAGAGAAGAGAGACTAGAATATAAAAGAGAGGAGAGAGAAGAGAGGAGAAGAGAGACTAGAATATAGAAGAGAGGAGTGGAAGAAGAGGAGAGCAGAAGAGAAGAGAAGAGAGACTAGAATATAGAAGAGAGGAGAGAGAAGAGAGGAGAAGAGAGAATAGAATATGCTAGAGAAGAGAGAGTAGAATATAGGAGAGAGGAGAGGAAAGAGAGGAGAGAGAAGAGAGGAGAAGAGAGACTAGAATATAGAAAAGAGGAGAGAGAAGAGGAGAGAAGAGAGACTAGAATATAGAAGAGAGGAGAGAGAAGAGAGAAGAAGAGAGAATAGAATATGCTAGAGAAGAGAGACTAGAATATAGGAGAGAGGAGAGGAAGAAGAGGAGAGCAGAAGAGAAGAGAGACTAGAATATAGAAAAGAGGAGAGAGAAGAGAGGAGAAGAGAGACTAGAATATAGAAGAGAGGAGAGAGAAGAGAGAAGAGAGAATAGAATATGCTAGAGAAGAGAGACTAGAATATAGAAGAGAGGAGAGAGAAGAGAGAAGAGAGAATAGAATATGCTAGAGAAGAGAGACTAGAATATAGAAGAGAGGAGAGGAAGAAGAGGAGAGCAGAAGAGAAGAGAAGAGAGACTAGAATATAAAAGAGAGGAGAGAGAAGAGAAGAGAGACTAGAATATAGAAGAGAGGAGAGGAAGAAGAGGAGAGCAGAAGAGAAGAGAAGAGAGACTAGAATATAGAAGAGAGGAGAGGAAGAAGAGGAGAGGAGAGAAGAAGAGAAGAGAGACTAGAATATAGAAGAATGGAGAGAGAAGAGAGAAGAAGAGAGAGTAGAATATGCTAGAGAAGAGAGACTAGAATATAGAAGAGAGGAGAGGAAGAAGAGGAGAGGAGAGAAGAAGAGAAGAGAGACTAGAATATAGAAGAGAGGAGAGAGAAGAGAGAAGAGAGACTAGAATATAGAAGAATGGAGAGAGAAGAGAGAAGAAGCGAGAATAGAATATGCTAGAGAAGAGAGACTAGAATATAGGAGAGAGGAGAGGAAGAAGAGGAGAGCAGAGAAGAAGAGAAGAGAGACTAGAATATAGAAAAGAGGAGAGAGAAGAGAGGAGAAGAGAGACTAGAATATAGAAGAGAGGAGAGAGAAGAGAGAAGAAGAGAGAATAGAATATGCTAGAGAAGAGAGACTAGAATATAGGAGAGAGGAGAGGAAGAAGAGGAGAGCAGAGAAGAAGAGAAGAGAGACTAGAATATAGAAAAGAGGAGAGAGGAGAGAGAAGAGAGACTAGAATATAGAAGAGAGGAGAGAGAAGAGAGAAGAAAGAGAGAATAGAATATAAAAGAGAGGAGAGAGAAGAGAGGAGAAGAGAGACTAGAATATAGAAGAGAGGAGAGAGAAGAGAGAAGAAGAGAGAGTAGAATATGCTAGAGAAGAGAGACTAGAATATAGAAGAGAGGAGAGAGAAGAGAGAAGAGAGACTAGAATATAGAAGAGAGGAGAAGAGAGAGTAGAATATGCTAGAGAAGAGAGACTAGAATATAGAAGAGAGGAGAGGAAGAAGAGGAGAGTAGAGAAGAAGAGAAGAGAGACTAGAATATAGAAAAGAGGAGAGAGAAGAGAGGAGAAGAGAGACTAGAATATAGAAGAGAGGAGAGAGAAGAGAGAAGAAGAGAGAATAGAATATGCTAGAGAAGAGAGACTAGAATATAGGAGAGAGGAGAGGAAGAAGAGGAGAGCAGAAGAGAAGAGAAGAGAGACTAGAATATAGAAGAGAGGAGAGAGAAGAGAGGAGAAGAGAGAATAGAATATGCTAGAGAAGAGAGACTAGAATATAGAAGACAGGAGAGGAAGAAGAGGAGATTAGAGAAGAAGAGAGGAGAGACTAGAATATAGAAGAGAGGAGAGAGAAGAGAGGAGAAGAGAGACTAGAATATAGAAGAGAGGAGAGGAAGGAGAGGAGAGCAGAAGAGAAGAGAAGAGAGACTAGAATATAGGAGAGAGGAGAGAGAAGAAGAGAGAATAGAATATGCTAGGGAAGAGAGACTAGAATATAGAAGAGAGGAGAGGAAGGAGAGGAGAGCAGAAGAGAAGAGAAGAGGGACTAGAATATAGGAGAGAGGAGAGAGAAGAGAGGAGAAGAGAGAATAGAATATGCTAGAGAAGAGAGACTAGAATATAGAAGACAGGAGAGGAAGAAGAGGAGATTAGAGAAGAAGAGAAGAGAGACTAGAATATAGAAGAGAGGAGAGAGAAGAGAAAAGAAGAGAGAATAGAATATGCTAGAGAAGAGAGACTAGAATATAGAAGAGAGGAGAGGAAGAAGAGGAGAGCAGAACAGAAGAGAAGAGAGACTAGAATATAAAAGAGAGGAGAGAGAAGAGAGGAGAAGAGAGACTAGAATATAGAAGAGAGGAGTGGAAGAAGAGGAGAGCAGAAGAGAAGAGAAGAGAGACTAGAATATAGAAGAGAGGAGAGAGAAGAGAGGAGAAGAGAGAATAGAATATGCTAGAGAAGAGAGACTAGAATATAGAAGACAGGAGAGGAAGAAGAGGAGATTAGAGAAGAAGAGAAGAGAGACTAGAATATAGAAGAGAGGAGAGAGAAGAGAGGAGAAGAGAGACTAGAATATAGAAGAGAGGAGAGGAAGGAGAGGAGAGCAGAAGAGAAGAGAAGAGAGACTAGAATATAGGAGAGAGGAGAGAGAAGAAGAGAGAATAGAATATGCTAGGGAAGAGAGACTAAAATATAGAAGAGAGGAGAGGAAGGAGAGGAGAGCAGGGCAGAAGAGAAGAGAAGAGAGACTAGAATATAGAAGAGAGGAGAGAGAAGAAGAGAGAGTAGAATATGCTAGAGAAGAGAGACTAGAATATAGAAGAGAGGAGAGAGAAGAGAGGAGAAGAGAGACTAGAATATAGAAGAGAGGAGAGGAAGAAGAGGGGAGCAGAAGAGAAGAGAAGAGAAGAGAGACTAGAATATAGAAGAGAGAGAAGAGAGAAGAAGAGAGAGTAGAATATGCTATAGAAGAGAGACTAGAATATAGGAGAGAGGAGAGGAAGAAGAGGAGAGGAGAGAAGAAGAGAAGAGAGACTAGAATATAGAAGAGAGGAGAGAGAAGAGAGGGGAAGAGAGACTAGAATATAGAAGAGAGGAGAGGAAGGAGAGGAGAGCAGAAGAGAAGAGAAGAGAGACTAAAATATAGAAGAGAGGAGAGAGAAGAGAGAAGAAGAGAGACTAGAATATAGAAGAGAGGAGAGGAAGGAGAGGAGAGCAGAAGAGAAGAGAAGAGAGACTAAAATATAGAAGAGAGGAGAGAGAAGAGAGAAGAAGAGAGACTAGAATATGCTAGAGAAGAGAGACTGGAATATAGGAGAGAGGAGAGGAAGAAGAGGAGAGTAGAGAAGAAGAGAAGAGAGACTAGAATATAGAAGAGAGGAGAGAGAAGAGAGGAGAAGAGGGACTAGAATATAGAAGAGAGGAGAGGAAGGAGAGGAGAGCAGAAGAGAAGAGAAGAGAGACTAAAATATAGAAGAGAGGAGAGCAGAAGAGAAGAGAAGAGAGACTAGAATATAGGAGAGAGGAGAGGAAGGAGAGGAGAGAGAAGAGAGGAGAAGAGAGACTAGAATATAGAAGAATGGAGAGAGAAGAGAGAAGAAGAGAGAATAGAATATGCTAGAGAAGAGAGACTAGAATATAGGAGAGAGGAGAGGAAGAAGAGGAGAGTAGAGAAGAAGAGAAGAGAGACTAGAATATAGAAGAGAGGAGAGAGAAGAGAGGAGAAGAGAGACTAGAATATAGGAGAGAGGAGAGGAAGGAGAGGAGAGAGAAAAGATGAGAAGAGAGACTAGAATATAAAAGAGAGGAGAGAGAAGAGAGGAGAAGAGAGACTAGAATATGCTAGAGAAGAGAGACTAGAATATAGGAGAGAGGAGAGGAAGGAGAGGAGAGCAGAAGAGAAGAGAGACTAGAATATAGAAGAGAGGAGAGAGAAGAGAGAAGAAGAGAGACTAGAATATAGGAGAGAGGAGAGGAAGGAGAGGAGAGAGAAGAGAGGAGAAGAGAGACTAGAATATGCTAGAGAAGAGAGACTAGAATATAGAAGAGAGGAGAGGAAGGAGAGGAGAAAGAAGAGAGGAGAAGAGAGACTAGAATATAAAAGAGAGGAGAGAGGAGAGAGGAGAAGAGAGACTAGAATATGCTAGAGAAGAGAGACTAGAATATAGAAGAGAGGAGAGAGAAGAGAGAAGAAGAGAGACTAGAATATAGGAGAGAGGAGAGGAAGGAGAGGAGAGAGAAGAGAGGAGAAGAGAGACTAGAATATGCTAGAGAAGAGAGACTAGAATATAGAAGAGAGGAGAGGAAGGAGAGGAGAGCAGAGCAGAAGAGAAGAGAAGAGAGACTAGAATTTAGAAGAGAGGAGAGGAAGAAGAGAGCAGAGCAGAAGAGAAGAGAGACTAGAATATAGAAGAGAGGAGAGGAGGAGACAGGAGAGGAGAGAAAGGGAGGGTAAAGGGGCTTGTCATCTGTCCCCTGCTTCACTTCCTTTCTCCACAACACACACACAAACACACACACATGCACAGTGTGACTCTCCAACATCAACCTTACTTTTCGGTTTAGCCGGTTTCTTGCATCAGAGGCAGGGAGCCAGCACTCTAAAAAACGTCAGTGCCAGGAGGAATGCAAAAGGCCAGTGGTCACCATCGCCCAGCAAGTCCTGAGCATGTGCAGAGATCAGAAAAGAGGGAGGGAAAAACCAACAACCACAACCTTCCAGCCTGAGCAGGAATGTCTCCTTCTTCCTACCTGTCTCGGAGGACTCTCTGCTTTCTCCCCACCTTGGCGCCTTGTCCCCTGCTGTGCCGGCAAGTGTTCAGGCACCTCTCCCTTCCAACCTGTTTTGCCACCTGCGGATGGAAGGAACCGGCCCCGAGGAGGTCAAAGGGGAAACTGAGGCAGCAGAGAGCAGAGCCCTGGCTGTCAATATCAACGCTGGATGTTTCAGCAGCTGACCGCCTCTTGAAGAAAAGATTTAAATAAATCCGCCTCGGAGTGCAAGGAAAGGGGGGGAGCCAGGTGGCCCTCATCACAGGTGGGGGGGGCAGGAGGGCCACCCACCCCCTGAAACAGCATCTTTCCACCTGCTGAGGTAGCGATTCCTTCAGTCGGGACTCCGAGCACCCCGACCCGTTTGGGGAGTTTCATTTCGTCACGCCGACCTGAATCTCCTTGGTTGCCCCGAAGCTACGAAGGGCTGCGTGGCAGCCGGATCTTTGCAGCAGATGGCAACTGGCTCACCTTCTTTCAGGCACGAAGGCAGCCGGTCCTCGACTTATGGCTGTTCGTTTAGGGACCGTTCCAAAGGACCACGGCACCAGTGCTGGTATTCTACTGGATCGGCCTATTTCGGCCGAGCCAGCAGCGCCGATGAGCAGCGGAGAACGAACCGATTCTCTCCACTGCTCTGCTTTTCGGCCCACCCGCCCGCCTGGACTCCCGGACTCCCCTTCGTCCTCTGCTTTTGAAGTGCAGCTGCTTTGCGGAGCACAGCTGAGTGCCGTGCGGCAGCTGCTGAAGCGCCCCAGAGAGTGCAGGCTTGCAGGAGGCGAGTGGGAATGCCTCTGGGCCTGTGCAAAGTGCACTGGGTTTGCACACGCATGTACGCAAAGTGTGCCCATCAAGCCAACCCCCACCAAACTGGTGGTAAAACATTTTGAATCCCAACAGTTATACAGCACACTGGCCCACCGTTGCAGCCTTCCCTGCTCTCGTGGGAATAAAAATCGGGCGCTCGCCAACCCGACTCATATTTATGACGGTCGCAGTGTCCCTGGGGAGGGGAGGTCGGTCATGGGATCCCCGTTTGGTGAGCTCCTGGCAAGCAAGCTCTACGGGGGAAGCCAGATTTGCTTAACGACGGTGTTATTCTCTTAACCGCCATGATGAGAAAAGACGTAATACCGGGAGCGGGGCAAAAGTCACCAAACAGCTCTTTGGCTTAAATTTTGGCCTTTGTTTTGGCTGCCTCCCACAGGCCGTTTCTCAACTTACATCCACCACTGTCAACCATTGGGAAGCAATGGGGGGGTGTCGTTGGGCGAGTCACCCTCCATTTTAGAATGTTTTGCCACGGTCATTAAATGAGTTGCGGGGCTGTGGAAAGGAACCTGGTGTCCCCCTGCTGATTTGGCTTCTGGGAAGATCCCCAAGTGAGGATGGCCGCACCCCGGAAGGCTTGCCACCGTCGTTACTATGGGCCAAATAAATAAAGCATACATTCAGGGTGACAATAAAGTTATTTGTAAGTCTTCTATGTATATTGAACAATTAAAACTCAGACCACCACATTTTCTGAACAGTTTTTTTTTATCCCAGAACTATAATTGCACTTAACAATGAACTTAAGGACCACCATCAGTGAGCTGTTGGACCGTAGATAACAGATAACAGATACAAAGGGACTTCGTAGGTTATCTAGTCCAACCCCCCCCCCCAGCCACCCAAGCGGGAGACCCTACACCATTTCTGACAAATGGCAGTCCAAGTATTACTTGGTCTGTTGTATGGATGCTTGGGTGTTTTACGGCAGGGGTCTCCAACCTTAGCAACTTTAAGCCTGGCGGACTTCAACTCCCAGAATTCCCCAGCCAGCTGGGGAATAATACTATTATTAATATTATTATTGTTGTTGTTATTGCTACATTATTATTGTTGTTGTTGTGTTATTGCTGTTGTTATTGTTATTGTTATTATTATATCTTTAGTGAAATTCACAGCCTTTGGGGCTGGTTGGTAGCTCAACGCTCGAGTCCTAACCAAGGGCCTAGAAACTGTTCAGGCAGCGTCGAAGGATATAAGCTGTTCCAAGAAGGGTGGGTTTTTTTGTAAAATCAGGGTATTCAAGTCTAATAAATTTGGGATTTCCAAATAGCGAGGCAGCCCTTTAGGTGTTGCTCCAAGGGCTCCAATCACAATTGGGATAACACACGATTTCTTTTTCCAAAGTCGCTCAACTTCAATTTTTAAGTCCCAATACTTTGTGGGTTTTTTTCCTGCTGTGTGTCTACAATTCGTGCATCGCCAGGTATCGCAATGTCAGTGAACCAAATCCTTTTTCTTCTCAACTGTTGTTATGTCAGGCATGTTGTGGTCCAAATGCCTGTTATTTTTATTATTGCATGTCTCGATGGATGTTGGTTTTTTTTTAATTTTTTTGGTTTTTAAAAACAAACAAAACATAAAAACATCAAGTTATCTTCCATAGGTGTATATACAGTGTGCCAATTGGTTTACAAATTGTTTTGTGCTTCCATTTCGTAGTCTTCAATTACAATAACATTGCATATAATCTCATATTGTCAATCAAAAATTAAATACCTTGGTATCATTATTAATCAATCATTTGACTATACTTTTATTCATTCATGTTTTACAAGATAATCATAATTTACTTAGTTTATTTTATAACAGTTCATATTATCACCCCAAATCTATCCTAAAATCATTTTGTAGATACAATAAGAAAGAAGTATATCTTTGTATATTTATTATTTTCTAAAAGTCTACATATTTCATTACTGTATTTTATTGTCTAGCCATTGATAGAAAAGATCCCAAATTTTATAAAATTGTTTATCCTCTTGTTCTCTAATTTCAAATGTCAATCTACTCATTTCAGCACATTCCAATATTTTCTTAATAATTTCCTCCTGTGATGGTATTTTCTCATTTTTCCAGTTTTTAGCAAATACAATCCTAACCACTGTTAATACATTTACAATCAGGTATTTCAATTCTTTACTATATATTTCAGGTAAAATTCCCAATAAAAATATCTTCTGGTTTCAAATCTATATGCTTTTTTGTCATTTTTTTCCAACCACATGTGGATTTTAGTCCAATATTTTTTAGCATCCGCACAAGTCCACCACATATGGTAATATGAGCCAGGTGTCTGATGACATTTCCAACATTTTTCAGATTTATTCTTGAACATTCTTGCTATTCTTGTTGGGGGGAAATGCCACCTGTAAAACATCTTATACAAATTTTCTTTATATGCTGTTTTATAATTTTGAGATCACAATTTTTGCCATTTCTCTAAATCGATCCCATATCCAAAATTCTTCCCCCAAGCAATCATAGTTTCTTTAACTTGTTCTTCTTCTAGTTTAATTTCTAATAAATATCCATACAATTTTTAATCACCTTTTCATCAGTACCTGTCAAAAACTTATCTAAGTCAGTCAATTTATCATAGAAACCTTCTGTTTTAGAATCTTTATCTTACCTTGAATATATTTGCGCATATGAAAACCAATTCATCTTTATACCTTGTTCCTTTAGTTTTTGCATAGATTTAAGTTCACCCTTTTCATTCAATATTTCACCATATCTAACTGTTTGTTCCTTTTTGTATATTATAGGATATGAAAATGCTTCAATAGTCGATAACCAGACTGGAATTTTCAAATAACATTGTCTTTTAATCTTCTCCCAGTTTAACCACAGAGTCTCCTGTATATAATGTCTTCTAAAATACCCCTGTGTTTTAGTTCCTTTATACCATAAAAAAGCATGCCACCCCAACAACAAATCATGTCCTTCTAATGTCAACAATCTAGTATTTCTTAGTGTTATCCATTCCTTAACCCACATCAGATTTGTAGCTTGGTAGTACAACTCCCAATTAGGCAAACCAAATCCTCCTCTAATTCTAGCATCTTGCAAAAGTTTTAACTTTATTCTCGCTTTCTTACCTTACCATATATATTTCAACACAATTTTATTTAAATCTTCAAAGTAGTCTTTTCCAAGCCTAATTGGAATTGTTTGAAACAAATATAAAATTCTGGGTAATATATTCATCTTGATTGTTGAAATTCTCCCTATTAGTGACAGTTGTAAATTTTCCCATTTCGCCAAATCTAGCGCTATCTGCTGTTTAATTTTGATATAATTTTACTCTTTTAATGTACTACATCTTGCTGTCAAATATATCCCCAAGTATTTAATCTTATTCGTGACCTGAATTTTCAATAGGTCTGCCAGTTCTTCCTTTTGTCTTAATAGCATATACTTTGTCAAGATCTTTGTCTTATCCTTATTTATTTTCAAACCAGCCACCTTTCCATATGTCTCTATCTTTTCTATCAATTTTGATGCTGCTTCTAAAGGGTCTTCTAAGATGAAAACCAGATCATCCGCAAATGCTTGCAGCTTAAATTATTCCTTTTTGATTTTCATTCCTTTTATATTCTTTTCATCTCGAATATTTCTGTTTAGCACTTCCAAAGTTAACACAAACAATAAGGTGATAGTGGGCACCGTTGTCTTGTTCCTTTTCTTATATTAATAGTCTGTCAGTTCTCCCTCTATCATTACCTTTGCTGTTTGCTTATAGTATATAGCTTCTATTGCTTGAATAAATTTTCTAGCAAAACCCATCTGTTCCAACAGTAATGTTATGTATTTTTGAGAGCAGACAGCAGAATTTCACTTTTAATGTGTGCCAATGTGCCCATGGGGGCGGGGGGTGACAATAAAGGTTACCTTATCTGATTAAGGTTATTCCTGAAATTATCTGCAGTGGGCAGCGGCCTTCAGAAAAGATTTCCATCCTGATCACAGCCTTTTGCGCAATTTGCCTTCATCAATCGATCAACGGAGAGTGCAGAGTCCTTGACCTACACTTATTTAGTGACTGTTTGAAGGTATAATGCTGCTGAAAAGAAGGGACAAGAACCATTCTTCATACTTATGACCATCGTACCATCCCCATGGTCGTGTGGTCAAGATTCAGATGCTTCATACCTGGTTCATACCTATGACGGTTGTGGAGTCCCAAGGCGGGGTGTCATATGATGAGCTTCGGCGAACTTCCGACAAGCAAAGCTAACCAGATTCACTTAGCAACCATATCAGTAACTTAACGACTTCAGTGATCCCTTCAACAGTTGTGGCAAGAAAGGTTGTAACATTAAAACAGGGCAAAACTCAATGAACACCTGTCTCGCTTAGCGATGGAAATGTTGGGTGGGGCTCAGTTGTACTTGAGCTGTACTGAGTTGTGTTGTGTTGAGTTGAGTGGAATTGAGTTGTCTTGTTGAGTTGTGTTGAGTTGTATTGAGTTGAGTTGTATTGAGTTGAGTTGTGTTGAGTTGTGTTGAGTTGAATTGTGTTGAGTTGTATTGACTAGAGTTGAGTTGTGTTGAATTGAGTTGTATTGAGTTGAGTTGTATTGAGTTGTCTTGTTGAGTTGAGTTGAATTGATTCAAACAGCCCCCAAAGTCTGACTTAGCCCAGGTTTTCATCCCTTCCCTGACACCGACTGGCAAGCAGGTCAAGAGTTAGTTGAAAACCTCTGCCCTCCCAATCCCCCCAGGATTGATGGCTGCTGATCCCACTCTCTCCCAAGAATGGGACCCCTCCCCTTCCAAAGGGAAGGCTCAACAACCTGTCTTTTCACCTTCCCCCTTCCCCCATGGATCCTGAGTCTGAACCCCTCCCTTTCCCTTTGATTTGATTGGAAATGAGGGGGGTGGGCTTGGGCTCAGCACGGAACAAACATCAGAGGGGGCAAACCCAGCCCAGGAGAATAATCTGCCTTTGAACCCACAGCCTTTTCCTGCTTCCTTCCTCCATCCCTGGAGGCAAGGAGTGGGAATTGGGGCTGGCCAGCTGTACAACTGCCCCACCTCTGGATATGGGGTTCCCTAGAGCTTCTTTCAGTTGGGGGGCTGGGGGAGAAGATCCAGCACGCTGGCTGGGAGAATGGCGGGAGATTGAAGTCCACACATTTTAATAATGCTGAGATTGGGGAAATTCTGCCTTTAACCCATCAGTACTTTTTCCCATGATTCAACAGACTTTTCCTCAACTGTGATGCTACATTATCAACTAGGAGTTGATATAATGGACATTCCTACTTGTTGGAACAGTTACTTTAATTATTTTCTTATTTAGAATAGAATAGAATAGTTTATTGGCCAAGTGTGATTGGACACACACAGAATTTGTTTTGGTGCAAATGCTCTCAGTGAACATAAAAGAAAAGATACTTTCATCAAGAGTCAAGAATCACCAGGTACAACATTTAATGATAGTCATAGAGTAAAACAAGCAATTAAATCAGATGATAGATAGATAGATAGATAGATAGATAGATAGATAGATAGATAGATAGATAGATAGATAGAACAAATAGAATTCTTTATTGGCCAAGTGTGATTGGATACACAAGGAATTTGTCTTAGTGCAAATGCTCTTGGTGTACATAAAAAAAGGGTACATTCATCAAGAGTCAAGAATCATCAGGTACAACACTTAATGATAGTTATAGGGTACAATAAGAATAGAATAGAATAGAACAGAATTCTTTCTTGGCCAAGTGTGATTGGACACACAAGGAATTTGTCTTGGTGCAAATACTCTCAGTGAACATAAAAGAAAAGGTACATTCATCAAGAGTCAAGAATCATCAGGTACAACACTTAATAATGATAGTCATAGAGTACAGTCAAATCATACTAAGAAACAGTCCATATAAGTTGTATGGATACAAGCGACAAAGTTAGTCATACAGTCCCAAGTGGGAGGGGATGGGCGATAAGGAGGGATGAGAAGGTTAACAGTAATAGTAGTGCAGACTTTGTAAATAGTTGGACAGCATTGAGGGAATTCTTTGTTTAGCAGAGTGATGGCGTTGGGGAAAAAACTTTTTAAAAATTGATAAAAAATTTTTTATCAAGTGATATCCCTGGAAGCTTTCAAGAAGATAGAGGACTGCCATCGGTCAAAAATGGTGTAGGGTCTGCTTGGTCGGGGGTGGTGGTGTTGGGCTAGATGACCTCCAAGGGCCCTTCCGACTCTGTTCGTCTGTATCTGTAAGAGGCCGTGGGCAGCCCCCTCGGGAGACAAACCGGCAGGCCAAATTTAAGTGGGGGAGGAGGGGAGGGAAAGGGAGGGTGAGCAGAGCAAGAGGTGCTGCATCTCCGGCACAGTCCAGATTAGCCATGGGTGAGAAGTGCCGGCTGTCTGGCAGGCGGTTCCCACTGATCTTCTGCGCAGGCAGCAGTCTGCCAGGGCAAGATACACCAGCCCACACTGCGGAAGGAGAATCGCTGGCAGGCAGAAAGGGAAATGAGGCTGCTCAGCCATCCTGGCTCCAGAGAGCGGCCTAACCCCCCCTCCCTCACCTGCCAGAGTCTGGTGCCCTCGCAACGGCTGCTGGAAATCCTCCCCCCCCCCCAGTCAATGCCTGGCTGGCAGGAATCTCTGCAGCCCGAACACTACCATGGAGAGAGAGCCAGGTGTTACACCTGAGCAGAAGAAAGCCCAAAGGACAGGTACAGATTACAGCCAGGGGTGCCCAAACTTGGCAACTTTTAAGACTTGTGGAGGAAATGTTGGCTTTTAAATTACATCATCTACCAGGATGTTTTCTATTAGGAATTATGTCAAAAAAAAAAAAAAAGACAAGGATGAGCTTTATTTGATTATATACATTATTACTGCAGCAAGGAGAACATTTGCCCAGAACTGGAAAGAGACAGACATACCAAGTAAAGAAGAAGTAAAAAAAAACAAAATATTGATAGGCGCTGAAATGGACAAGCTGACTTTAGCAATGAAAAACAAAAAGGGATCAGTTTATTATGCCATTTGGGATAGATTCTATCACTGGTGGGAGCAGAGAGGAAGGTGTTAAGTTGGGAAATGGGTTGCTGAAAATGATTGGATGAGATGAAAAGAGCATGAATGATGTTGGAAATGTAACATTTGAACATGTTATTCAGCTTTGTTCGGGTATTTTCCCACATCATTATAGTTGTGCTTTTAAAGCTAAAGCACAACTATAATGACGTGGGAAAATACTCAAACAAAGCTGAATAACATACATATACACAGCCGAACACAATACAAAAGCCTGATGATGGCAGATGAGATTCTGCCGAATCTTTGCTACAACTTGAAAAGCACAACTATAATGACGTGGGAAAATACCCGAACAAAGCTGAGATATAGATATATATACATATACATACATACATACATACATACATACATATATATATATATGTGGCATTCAGCTTTGTTCGGGTATTTTCCCACATCATAGTAGCAGTGCTTTTAAAGTTGTAGCAACGTTTCAGCAGAATCTCATCTGCCATCATCAGGCTTCTGTATAGTGTTTGTCTGTGAGTCAGACTTTTACAGACTTTTACAAGACCACATGGAGTGTTATTGCGGCTTTGTAAAGCCTTAGTAAGGCCACACCTGGAGTAACTACATCCAGCTTTGGACATCATGTCACAAAAACAAAGATGCTGTGACTTTGGCAAAGTGCAAAGAAGAGCAACTTAAGATGATTGAAGGCCTGGAGACTAAAACTGTTGTGAATTAATAAAAGTGCTTGAATAAAGATTATTAAAACCTTAAAGTAAAGTGCAGGGTTCTGGCCCTGCACTTCTGATTGGCCGATAATAGCGACATCGGATTGGTCCATTCAGGAGAATCTGATTGGCTATTAACAAGCCTCTCTCATTGGTTAGAGGAGCTAACGCTTCCTGTGTTCTCATTGGCTAAGTACTCAAAAGCTTGCCTATATAAAGGGGCCATTGTGGCCGTAGTTTTGCGCTGTTACACCATGTTAAATAAAGAGTTGAAGTTCACTGTTCATCGTCTCATCTCCACTTCTTGCGCCCATGCGCAGAACGTAACACTGGTGACGAGGGTGGGATGTGGAGACGTCAGAGCTGACTGAACACTACAGAGCGATAACAGAGCATGTGGCTGAAATGCACCAACGGCGGAACCACGTCCGGCAGCGTCATACCACCCGCTCCATTCGACCCGGCACAAGAAGACTGGGACTCATATATGGATCGCTTCCAGATGTTTCTGGAGACCAACAACTTGAAGGATGCCACTACCGGAAAGAAACGGGCAGTATTCCTAACTCATTGCGGACCGACCGTATTTAAGATGGCCAAGGCTCTAGCGAAACCGGCAGAAGTGAAGTCCATGGACTGGGATGTCCTCGAACCCGTGCTAAGGGCCCACTATGCACCAACCGTACCAACGCTCGTTAGAAGGCATGAATTTTACCAGAGAGATCAGCGGAAGGGCGAAAGTGTTGCAGATTTCATAGCAGATCTTCGGAATCTGGGAGGCCTATGCGGGTTTGCCAACCTCGAAGAAGCCCTGAGAGACCGAATAATTCTGGGATTAGATGCACCACATATGCAAAGCAACCTGATGGCGAAAGGTGACATCAGCCTTGCAGATGCCATCACTGACGCTACTGCAGCAGAAACAACCAGGAAGTCGTCTGCCCAAATGCGCCCACCACGAGGACCTCGAACCATCATCAGAAAGCAATGAAGAAGAGGTCAAACGGCTCCGGTCTGAACGAGACCAATGCCATCAGCGTAACCAAAGATCGCAGTATCAATGTGCTGGTTGTGGGGCAAACCACCCCCGATCAGACTGCAAATTCCTCGACGCGCTCTGCCATGTGTGCAGGAAAAGAGGCCACATCGGAAGAGTCTGTAGAAGCAAACAAGGACCCAGCCAGCTCCCGAGGGGGGCTAACTATCGCCAACCCACAGGAAGTCATCCTGTAAATCGAGAACCCTTGAACCACCAATGGAACAACCACTCCTACAGAAACAAACCCACAGCCCACTCAATGAAGTGAGAAGAGGTGCACCAAACCATTGCGATTGGTCACGCCTCATCACTGGATGCCAAGAAGATCCGGGTGAAGGTGGCCATCGAAAACCAGCCTTGCATGATGGAAGTCGATTCAGGATCGTCCCTCTCGATGGTTTCCTGGAAGACCCTCAAGCAACTCATCCCTACCGTCCGGCGACAAGACCTCAGATTCCAAAGAATCATACTCAAAGACTATCAGGGAAATCGAATTCCAGTTGTTGGATCCAGCCAAGTCCGTGTCTCATTTAAAAATCGTACCGCATCCCTACCCCTGACCGTAGTCGAGAGGGATCGGCCTAGCTTGTTAGGCCTCCAATGGTTCGCTCCACTTGGAATTGAAGTAGCCGGCATTCACCGAACCAGCAGCCATGACTGGGAAGAGGCTGTCATCCAGGAATTCCAGGACGTCTTTGCAGATAAACTAGGCGAGTACAAGGGGACCCCGATATCATTTAACCTCAACCCCGAAATAGCTCCCATCCGCCTTAAGCCTCTTCGAGTTCCATTTGTCCTTAAACCAAAGATTGACGAGCAGCTTGATAAATTAATAGTCCAGGGTGTGTTAGAACCAACCGACCACTCTCCCTGGGAAACCCCAAGCATGCCACCCATCAAGCCGGATGGATCGTTAAGAATTTGTGGGGACTATCGAGCCACCCTGAATCACGCCCTTCAGCAAAACGCTTACCCGGTACCGGTGGTACAACACCTTCTCCATTCCCTGGGGGGGGGGGTGGAAAAGTCTTCACTAAACTAGATCTAGCCCAGGCATACCAACAACTGCCTGTAGACAAAAAAACGGCAGAGGCCCAAACGATCGTTACGCACCGAGGTGCGTTTAAATGTAACCGACTCCAATTCGGAGTAAGCGTGGCCCCGGGAATCTTTCAGAGTTTGATGGAAACACTATTACAAGGGATAAAAGGCGTTGTCCCATATTTTGATGACGTTTTAATTGCTGCTCTGACTCGAGAAATACTAAGGGAGCGCCTGGGGTTGCTTCTCCAGAAATTTAAAGACTCGGATCTCAAAGTTAAAAAAAACAAGTGTCAATTATGTACGGATCGAGGAGAATTTTTAGGGTACTTAATTGATAAACAAGGCATTCACCCCACCGATAGCAAGCTTAGGGCAATCAAAAACACCCCAAAACCCCTCCAAGCTTTCCTAGGCCTTATCAATTTTTATAACGTTTTCCTGCCTCACAAAACAACTGTAGCCGAACCCCTACATCGTTTGTTGGACAAAAAAGCACCCTGGGTTTGGGGGCACCGAGAGGAACATGCGTTTCGACAAGTAAAAAACTTATTGACCTCCGATGCTGTTTTGATGCAGTATAACGAGACTTTTCCTTTAACGATTACATGTGATGCATCACCATTCGGAGTGGGTGCCATTTTGAGCCACGTTTTACCAAATGGTAGTGAAGCCCCTGTTGCCTATTTTTCAAAGACGCTATCAAAAGCAGAACGCAATTATAGTCAAATCGATAAAGACTTGCTATTGTATCTGCTATTAAACGATTTCATGAATATATTTATGGGTGAGCTTTTACTATAGTAACTGACCACAAACCTTTACTGGGAATAATAGCGGGAGATAAGCCAACCCCTTATATATTATCTCCCAGAATGACTCGCTGGTCAGAATTCTTGGCTGCATATAATTATAAGTTGCAACATTGCCCGGGGAAGCCATTCCCCACGCTGACGCATTGAGCCGTGCACCACTTCCGGAAACCGTTGATGACCCCGCTCCGACCGTCACAACGCTTCAGATAGAGACACTTCAAACACCGCCGCTGACAGCTCGAGATATCGCGATTGAAACTAAATGCGATCCCATTTTGGCATGAGTCCTCGGCTGGGTAGAGCGTGGATGGCCATTGGACCAAATCCCTGACAACTACGTTCCCTTCAAAAATCGACAGACGGAACTGTTTTCCCAGAAGGGCTGCATCATTTGGGGGGATAGAGTCATTGTCCCAGAGCAGTTACAGCGAGCGGTACTGAGAACCTTGCACGACGGCCACCCCAGCATCGTGCGCATGAAAGCACTCGCACGAAGCTACACGTGGTGGCCGGGCATAGACAAGCAGATCGAAGCCTGGGTAAAGACTTGTTACAAATGCCAGGAAGTCAGCAATGCCCCACCGAAAGCAACCCCAACAGAATAGGAAACACCCAGGGGACCATGGTCCCATATTCATCTGGACTTTGCGGGACCTACTAAAGGACACATTCCTATTAACGGTGGATGCCTAATCGAACTGGCTTGAAATCCATGAAATGAAAAATACAACAACCGAGTCAGTCATCAGGAAATTGGACAGATTATTTGCAACACACGGACTACCAGACGTTCTGGTATCCGACAACAGGCCCCAGTTTACCGCACTTTCTTTTGAACAGTATCTGGTGGACCGCGGTATTCGCCATGCGCTACCTTCACCGGGGCATCCTGCGGCCAATGGAAGGGCCGAGCGCATGGTACAATTCGTCAAAAAAACTGCATAAAATGAACTATGGCGATATCGAAGACAAGATTAACTGGATACTCTTTTTGCAGCACACCACTCCACACAGCGTCACCAACAAAACTCCGGCTGAGTTGTTGATGGGACGAAAGCTCCGCTCCTACCTCGACCGACTACACCCATCGTATGAACCTGAAAAACCACACGGATCCAGTGGGAAATGCCGTAACTTCCAGATAGGCGACTTAGTTTTCGCTAGAAACTTTTCTGGCGATCCATTGTGGGTCGAGGCAACTGTAATCCAAGTGACTGGACCCAGATCGTACCGAGTGAAATGTCGCGACGATAGAATATGGAAGCGCCATATTGATCAGCTGCGTTCAAGGCTGCAGTCTGGGGTCTGCGATTCCAGTGATTTCCAAACTGAGGGGGGAGGAGACGCCGAGGAAGCTGAGTTTGAAATGGCAGAAAGCACAAGTGGAAGAAATGACCGCTCAGACACAACACGTGAAGAAGGATCGGGGATAGGGGTAAGCTTGCCTCAAAGGGACACCGAGGATATTAGTGGCAACGAAATTTTAGATATAGAACTGGAGGCACCCTGTTCGCCAGATAACGTCCTACCCCAACAAGACTATAGACAAATACCGGGAGGACAACGTAAATCTAATAGACAATCAAAACAACCTGCCTACCTCAAAGACTACGTTACCGCACCCCTTAAACGGAACCCGGGGGGAAGGGGTGTTGTGAATTAATAAAAGTGCTTGAATAAAGTTTGTTGAAACCTTAAAGCAAAGTGCAGGGTTCTGGCCCTGCACTTCTGATTGGCCGATAATAGCGACATCGGATTGGTCCATTCAGGAGAATCTGATTGGCTATTAACGAGCCTCTCTCATTGGTTAGAGGAGCTAACGCTTCCTGTGTTCTCATTGGCTAAGTACTCAAAAGCTTGCCTATATAAAGGGGCCATTGTGGCCGTAGTTTTGCGCTGTTACACCATGTTAAATAAAGAGTTGAAGTTCACTGTTCATCGTCTCGTCTCCACTTCTTGCGCCCATGCACAGAACGTAACAAAAACATACAAAGAATGGTTGCAGGATTTGAATTTGGCCAGTCTGGCGAAAAGAAGGACTAGAGGGGGACATGATAGCATTCTTCCAATATTTGAGGGGCTGCCCCAAAGAGGAGGGGGTCAACTTGTTCTCCAAAGCACCAAGAAGGCAAGACAAGAAACAATGGATGGAAACAGAAGCGACTTGGAACTCAGGAGAAACTTCCTAACAGTTTCAACAATTAACCAGTGGAACCGCTTGCCACCAGAAGTAATCCAACACTGGAGGGGCTTTTAAGAAGAGACTGGGCAGTCACTCATCTGAAATGGTAGCCGGTGTCTTCTCTGAGCAGGAGGGTTGGATGAGAAGACCTCCAAGGTCCCTTCCAATTCTGTTATTCTGTTTTCGGATGGTTGCTCTTAGAGGTCTTCAGGGACCCTACGCCAGGCCCAAGGCCTCTCCCCATGGATGCAACCTCTTCCAGAGCTCATAGATTTCTCCCCCCCCCATTTCCACCCAAGGTGCATTCAACTCAAACAACGTCCAGGTCAAGATGGCAGCCACCGGGCTGTGACCGAATCTCCATGCTGATGAGTTGAATGTTAAAAAAAAAACAGATGAAGGTTGCGTCAAATTCCTGCAGCTGCAGTAATCTTGACTTTTTCAACCCCAGCCTGCAGACCCCATCCCTGCTCTTCCTCATCTTTCCAAGCCCTCCTCCCAAAGCATCTTTTTTCTCCCCCCCCCCCATGGTAAAGGGTCTCCTGCTTGAGCCAGGGCTGGGGAGGGCGGGCTGGACTAGAAGACCTCCAAGGTCCCTTCGATTCTGATTCTGATAAACCTTCTGATTCTGATGAACCTTGGGCCTGGCTTAGAGAGGATGACCATGGTGCCAACAGTCAGAGACTCAAGGACTACGTTGACCCCGAGGGGTTAACCCTCAGTTGGAAGACCAGACCTTGTTGAAGATGGTTCATGGATCCTTTTGAAGATAGTTTGGGAAGAGGTGCTGGCTTGCTGCCTTTTAATCCCTGGTGTCCTCTCTAAACAAGATGTTTCCTTCTTCTTTCCTTCCTTCTTTGGTGATCTCTTCCCTCATCCCTCATCCCTGATCTATTTTGTTCCTCCTTTCCTTCTTTTCCTCCCCGTATCTCATCTGCACCATGCCTTCTTGCCTCCATCTTTTCTTTTTCCTTCTTCTCCATCTTCTATTCCTTCTTCTTCTCCATTGTTTGGAAAATGCAGATCCAGAGCAATAACTTTGCAAACTTATGTGTAAAAGCAATTAACTTTAATCCTTAGTTATTAATCTTTTGCCCCTGACTCTACACTTTCTAGCCATCACTTGCCATATATAAATAAATAAATATCTAAATATCTATATATATATCTATATATCTATATATATCTATATCTATCTATATCTATATCTATATCTATATCTATATCTATATCTATATCTATATCTATATCTATATCTATATCTATATCTATATCTATATCTATATCTATATATATATATGTATATATATATATATATATATATGTATATATATACATACATACATGCATATATGCATCCACTTATGGAGGCACCTTCTGTGCATATATTGGCAGTGGAAGGGAAAATGTCTGGCATCACTTTTAGCTGGAGAGAGCAAGTGGGAAACTCATGCAATGCTCAGAATATCTCTGCTTACAATTGTTTTAATCTATTCTTCCTTTTGCTTAATTTTTCTCCCTCCCCCTTTTTTTTCTTTTTCTCACTCCTTCCTTTTCTTCTGTCATTCTTCCTTCCTGCCTTTCCCCTTTCTGTTCCTTCCAGGTTCTTTCCTCCCTCCTTTCATGCCTCTGTTCCTCCCTTCTTTTTTTCTGTCCTTCCTTTTTCTCTCCTTTTTTCCCTCCTTCCTTTCCTTCTCTTATCATATTCCTTGTTTTTCCTTCCTTCCTTCTCCCCTCCCTTCCTCTCTTTTCCTCCCTCCCTTCCTTTCTTTTCCTTGCTTCCTCTCCCTTCTTCCTCCCTCTGTTCTCCTCTTCTTTTTTCTCTCAATCCTCCCTTTCACTCTCTCATTTATTTCCCTATCCTCCCCTTCCTTACCACTCCATCCTTCTTTTCCTTCCCTCTCTCCCTCTCTCTCTTCCTCTCCTTCCCTCCCTCCCTTCTTTTTCTTCCTTGCTTCACCTCCCTCCCTCCGTTTGTATCTCCCTTTTTTCTCTCAATCCTTTCTTTTGCTCTTTCATTTCTTTTTCTCTCTTCCTTCTCTTTTCAAGCCTTCCTTGCTCCCTCTCCCCTCTTCCTTCTTCCCTCCCTCCCCTCCCTCTCTTCCTCCCTCCCTACATGAATCCCCCACATGCCCCATTTCAGCCGGGGCGGCCTCCTGCAGCACCCAGAGGCACCGTGGGCTGGCCCTTGGCTACTTCCAGGCTGTTCCCATGGGCTAGATTTAAGCCCACCGCAGGCCCACGAGCCTTGAGTTTGACAGCCCTGCTTTATCGAGTGATTCAAGCACGTGGAAGTGAATCTCCGTTTGTTCAGGGTTACCTGAGTAGTGCTCCTGGTTCCTGGGGTCTGCATTTTTTTCCCCCTCTGGGAATCCATTCCATTGCCAGCTTGGTCTGCAAGGGGTATAAATCCTTCCTTTCCCCACCATCCCGTCAGAGCTGAAGAAGCTTCTTGGGTGAGAAGTGAAACCTCCTCAAAAGAAAAAAACCAGAAAGTCCAGTTTGCCTCCTGAAAAAAAAAAAGTGGGGGGTGGCACCTTTGGGACTTGCCGCCAGATCTTCTGCGCAATCAAATGGGGAAAACCAGCTCCAGGAAGGTGAGGATAAAACTTGGCTGCCTCCCTCTGGCGTCTGGGGGTCTCTACTGGTGGCACTGATGCCTGCATGGAGCCCAGAAGCTAAGAGGAGGCGGGAAAAAGGCATCGCCTACAAGTTCTGCCAAACTGGAATGATCAGATCTGAGCAGATAATCAGAGTTGGAAGGGACCTTGTAGGTCATCTAGTCCAACCACCATCTGCCCAAGCGGGAGACCCTACACCATTTCTGACCGAGGGCAGTCCAGTCTCTTCTTGGAAGCCTCCAGGGATGATGAAGCTCCCACAACTTCCGAAGGCAACTCCTGTTCCATGGGTGGATGGTTCTCACGGTCAGAAAATTTCTCCTTATTTCCAGGTTGAATCTTCTCCTTGTTCAGCTTCCATCCATTGTTTCTTGTCTGGTCTTCAGGGGCTTTAGAAAATAGCTTGACCCCTTCCCTCCTCTCTGGGGCAGCCCCTCAAATATTGGAAGATGCTCTCCTGTCTCCCCTGGTCCTTCTCTTTCCAAGACTAGCCAGGCCCAGTTTCTGCAACTGTTCATTGTATGTTTTAGCCTCCAGTCCCCTTTTTAGTAACCTATGACTATCACTAAGTGTTGTATCTTACGATTCTTGATGAATATATTTTATTTTTCCTTTATGTACACTGAGAGCTTATGCACCAAAGACAAATTCCTTGTGTGTCCAATCACACTTGGACAATGAGGAATTCTATTCTATATTCTACAGTATATTCTGTATTCTACATTCTACTCTACCCTGCCCTACTCTACTCTATTCTATTCTATTCTATTCTACTCTATTCTAATTCTATTCTATTCTATTCTAATTCTATTCTATTCTATTCTATTCTATTCTAATTCTAATTCTAATTCTAATTCTAATTCTTATTCTATTCTAATTCTATTCTATTTTATTCTACTCTACTCTACTCTATTCTCCAATATTATTCTCTATTCTATTCTTTATTCTGATATTCTGTTCTGTTCTGTTGTTGCCACCGTTGTTAGGCAAATCGCTGCGGTTGTTAAGTGAACCAGGCTTCCTCCGTGGACAGTGTTAAGCCTGTGTTCCCCAACCAGGGTTAAGGAGACAAGCTAAACAGAATGTGCAGCGTTAGTCAGATAGGCACACAGATAAATGAGTGAGATAAGCTTGTATGTTTATTAACATACAGTAAAAATAACAGATACGCTTGTGCTATCAAAAATATAGTTTATTCCATTTATAGCATAGTCAAAATAACAATCCATTAGTCATGTATCATTTAGTCAGTCCATTCAAGGATATTCAGTTAGCAAAGTCCGTGTAGAATATCCTATGTCAGTTCACTTACAAATCAGTCCTTTGTCTCTCTCCCGTTCGAGTTATGCAGTCTTGAGTCCATGCAGTAATTAGGGATCATCAAAGCCAGAGAGAGAGCAAGCTGCAGTCTTGCTTCTTTTAAAGTGCTTTCACAACCACTCCTCTAATTACATTCCCATATTTAAAGTTGCAGACACTTTAACTTATAAACCATGATAACATATTTATTATTTTACCTAAACCAGTTAGGGTAAACAATATTATCCCTAACAGACTTCCCTTGTCAGAAGGTCGCAAAAGGGGATGGCGTAACTCTGGGGACACTGCAACCGTCGTAAATAGGAGACAGTGTCCCAGCTTGTGAATTTGGAGAGGGATGCTGTATCAGTGGTAAGTGTGAACAATGGTCAAAGGTCCCTTTTTTCAGTGCCGTTGTAACTGCAAACGGTCACTAAATGAACCATCGTAAGTCAGGGACTGTCAGTAAACCAGTTCCAACCACTCTTCAGGAGAAAAATCTGCATGGAGATCCTTCAGTTTGGGGGTTGCCTCAGTAGAGGTTCAGTGTCAAGGTCATCAGAATCAGAATCAGAATAGAGCTGGAGGGGACCTTGGAGGTCTTCTAGTCCAGCCCCCTACTCAGAGAAGAAACCTGATCCCATTACAGACAAATAGCTGTTCAATCTCTTCTTAAAAGCCTCCAGTGAGGAAGCCCCCACAACTTCTGGTGGCAAGCAGTTCCCCTGGTGAATTGTCCTCACTGCTAAGGAAGTTTCTCCTTCGTTCTAGTTTGCTTCTCTCCTTGATGAGTTTCCATCCATTGCTCCTTGTCTTGCCTTCTTGGTGCTTCCTGGACAACAAGTTGACCCTTTAGAATAGACTCTGGAAGGGGCCTTGGAGGTCTTCTAGTCCAGCCCACTGCTCAAGCAGGAGAACCTGTACTATTTCAGATAAGTGGCTGTCTAGTCTCTTCTTAAAAACCTCCAGTGATGGAGCACCCATGATTTCTAGTGGCAGGCTGTTCCAGTGGTTAATTGTCCTCCCTGTTAGAAAGTTTCTCCTTAATTCCAGGTGTGATAAGTGAAATAATGTAATGCTACTTTTGCTTCTGTAAATTTGCTTACGCTTAGAGTTGCTTACAAAAGCATGTATTTTGTAACCTTCCGGAAGATAAGGATTAGAACAATATGAACCATTTTGTATACGTGTGTGTTTCAAAAGCAGCGTCAGTACTGATAGGGGAACCATCAACAAACAGTTGGAGGTCTAGGAAGTACTGGTAAACAAAGCTATCAAAGGCCATTTGGTGGACCGGGGGAATGTTGATGGGCAATAAAGTGTCCCTGGAAGGTGTGAATTCCGATGACAACTGTGAATCAAGCCCTCCTACGATGAGGCAAGGGATTTAGGGTATAAATATGCTGTGTAAAATGTGCTCGGGGTTCCATCCTGCTGCCTTGGATGTGAACCCGCTTCTGCAGAATCGTAATAAACCAGAGAGAAAACTCAGATCCGTGTCGTGTCAGTCTCTCGTGCGAACGCAATCTCACAATTTGGCGCCCCAACGTGGGGCATTCCATGGCGATCCTCGGTGTTCTGGGGACTGGTGAGTAGTGGCCACTCCGTCTCGTTTGGAGACATTCCCACTCCCCATTGATCGAGAGGTCCCAGGAATCTCCAATCCAAAAACGAAGTTTCGGAGAAATCGAGAGAAAAAGGACGGACTGAGTGAAGGTACCTTGTGAATGGTGATCAGGGATCACGAGAAAACCTGAGTCGGGGACGCCCGCACATCCGCATACCTGAACTGACGACAGGTCCCGGAGTGATCAGGTAAATTTGTTCCTTTTTTTAAGAGAACGGGGTTCAGTTGATAGAAAGGAGTCCTTAAATTTTCTCAGGGAGAAAATCCAGTACTTGCTGGAGGACAAGTTTAATGACAAAAGTGAGAAAAGATTTAGAAGAAGTCCCGCTGGAGGAAGGGGAGAAGTGGTTTGTGGATGGCTCAAGCAGGGTTGAGAATGGCATAAAGAAAGCAGGATATGCAATAGTGACTCAGAATGGGGAAGTAATTGAGAAAGGATCATTAAAAACAGGGTGGTCGGCTCAGAAGTGTGAATTATACGCTTTCAAAAGGGCTCTGGAATTAGCTGAGGGAATTGATGTGACAATATGGACTGATTCTAAATACGCTTGGGGTGTGGTTCACACTTTTGGGAAGATCTGGCAAGAAAGAGGGTTTATAAAATCAGATGGGAAACAGATAGAGCAACTCCAGCTAGTAGAAGAAGTGTTAGAGGCTTTACAATTACCACAGCAGGTAGCCATTGTTCATGTAAATGCACACCAAAAGGGGAATAGCCTGGAAGTTGTTGGAAATAGGTGGGCAGATAGGTGGGCAAAAGAGGCAGCTGGGGAGGTAACTCTACAAATGGTATCAGTACCTATGTTGCCTGAAGAGCCCGAAGACAAGTGGGAACCAGATGGAACTGTAATAGAGAGACTAGAAAAGGAGGGGTGCAGAAAAACAGAGAAAGGATGGATGACTGGGAATGGAGAAAAAGTTTTATCAGAAACACAAATGAGAAATGTAATGCAGTATTTACATGAAGGGAGTCATTGGGGGACTGAAGCTTTAGTACAAGCTGTCAAACCGGTGTATTGGAGTCTGAACATGTGGACAATTGCCCATTCCATTTGCTGGAAATGTTTAATATGTCTAAAAGTTAATAAAAGTGCTTCCAGAAAAACGGAGAAAGGGGGGCGGCCTTTAGCAGCTTGGCCGTTCCAGAAGATACAAATTGATTACACTGAACTGCCACCCAGTGGTGGATGGAAATATCTGTTGGTGATTAAAGATCACTTGACAGGGTGGATGGAAGCCTTCCCCACCAGACAAGCTACCGCTTCCATGGTAACAAAAATTCTGCTGGAACAAATAATACCTAGATATGGCATGTTTGAAGTAATAGACTCTGATAGAGGCACACACTTTACACAGAAAATCCTTCAAGAGGTAATGAGGGCTATAGGGGTGAGGTGGGACTTACACACCCCTTGGCATCCTCAATCTTCAGGGAAGGTTGAAAGGGGAAACTCAGAAATTAAGAAACACTTAACAAAATTGCAGCTGGAAAATGGATTACCTTGGACCAAGAATTTACCTCTAGCTCTGTTGAGAGTTAGGACTTGTCCAAGAAAGGACGTGGGGGTTTCGCTTTTTGAAATGTTAATGGGTCGCCCCTACTTGGCAACCTTTGGGGGACCCATACCTGAATTCAGAGATATGTTTGTGAGGAAATATCTGCAGACGCTGTCCAGGTCTTTATTATCTCTTCGTAAACAGGGACTTTTAGCACAACGACCACCACTGGTAGGAAGTCAACATCCCTATGAAGTTGGTGATTGGGTGCTTGTGAAGACTTGGAGAACTGAGAAATTGCAACCTAGCTGGGAAGGACCATATCAAGTACTCCTGACGACTGAGTCTGCTGTCCGGACAAAGGAAAGTGGATGGACCCATCATAGTCGTGTGAAAGCAACTCCAGAACCTGAGAGGCCCTGGAGAAGTCACCCAGTGGAAGGACAACCTTTGAAACTGACTCTCAAAAGATAAAATCATGCATCTGTTTCTGTTTACTTCAACTGTACTTGTGAGTATTTTTGTCTTACAACAGGTTAAAGAAGCAGGAACCGGACAGTCTCGGCATGTTCAGAGAGCAGGAGATCTTGGAGAAGATCTCTGGACAGAAAATTGTTACATTAAAGATATAAGAACAACGGCGAAAGATCTAAATATTACTAATTGTTGGTTATGTATGCATATGCCTGGGAGAGCTGAAAAGGGGGTCATTCTACATGGAGTACCTCTGACAAAACAAATGATGGCGTTTGGAGGGGGATATAAACAAGAGTCTGGGAGGAATATGACCGGGAGGGTATTCCTCCAATTGCGAGAGACAGCTCATGTTTGTTTTAAAAGAAATACTACTGGAGGAGTCTTCCTGGGAGATTGGGAAAGGTGTAATAAAACATTTATAATGCCCACAACATGTTTTAATACCAGTAAAACAAATTCCTATGACTGTACAAATGATCTTCTACCATTCCATACATATTATTGTGAAATGTGTATGTATTTTGAGGACATGATCAATTGGACAAGGATTTCTAATGCTACTTGGGCCATGGATGACAGCAAGTGGTTGTTATGTGGGAAACATGCCTATAGAGAAGTACCAAAATTGTGGTCAGGAACTTGTACCATGGGGTTTGTGCTACCGGTAATATATAAATTAGATAAATTGCCTAACACCCGGATCAGAAACAAAAGAGAGTTAGATTCTGGAGTAAGCCCGGGATCCTGGTGGGGTGGTATGGGAAGAGCCCTAATTGCACCTCTAGGCATTGGGTTAAATTACCAAGACATTAAACAATTGAATAACTTCACCATCGCAATGTTTAATGACACCATAAAAAGTATAAAAATGATTAATGAAGAATTGTCCGAGGTTAGACAAGTTACATTGCAGAATCGCTTTGCTTTAGACATAGTGCTTGCTGCGAAAGGGGGTGTCTGTGCCTTAATACATTCTCATTGCTGTACTTATATACACAATTATGAACCAAATATAACTAAAACTGTACATGAAATGGAGACCAGGATAAATGAATATCAGAAGCAGTGGGATGGTGATTCAGGATCATTGTGGGACATGCTATGGTCTTGGCTTCCCAATGGATCATGGTGGAAATCGATAATAACCACTCTAACAATTATAGTAGTCATTTTGGTTAGCTTATGCTGCTGTATCCAATGTATTCCAAACTTAATAAATATGTGTGTACAATCTTTAGGGGAAATTAGATTCACAAATAAAAAGAAAGAACTCATTTTATATAGTCAATCAGAAGAAATGTTAATGCAAGTTAGTAAAGATCTCTGTGCTTTTGAAACAAAGTGTAACCAGAAGAGGAGGGATTGTGATAAGTGAAATAATGTAATGCTACTTTTGCTTCTGTAAATTTGCTTACGCTTAGAGTTGCTTACAAAAGCATGTATTTTGTAACCTTCCGGAAGATAAGGATTAGAACAATATGAACCATTTTGTATACGTGTGTGTTTCAAAAGCAGCGTCAGTACTGATAGGGGAACCATCAACAAACAGTTGGAGGTCTAGGAAGTACTGGTAAACAAAGCTATCAAAGGCCATTTGGTGGACCGGGGGAATGTTGATGGGCAATAAAGTGTCCCTGGAAGGTGTGAATTCCGATGACAACTGTGAATCAAGCCCTCCTACGATGAGGCAAGGGATTTAGGGTATAAATATGCTGTGTAAAATGTGCTCGGGGTTCCATCCTGCTGCCTTGGATGTGAACCCGCTTCTGCAGAATCGTAATAAACCAGAGAGAAAACTCAGATCCGTGTCGTGTCAGTCTCTCGTGCGAACGCAATCTCACACAGGTTACTTCTCTCCTGGATTAGTTTTCATCAGCTGCTTGTCCTGCCCTCAGGTGTTTTGGGCTGGAATGCTGCTTTCATGTCCCCCTTTCTTTTCTCTAGACTAGCCAAGCCCAAATCTTTGCAACCGTTCTTCCTATGTTCTTCATAATACTTAGAGGTGGAGCTCTCGCCTCACAATCAGGAGGTGTGAGTTCGATCCTAGGTAAAGGCTAATATTTGGAATAGACTCTCCTGCTCGAGCAGTGGGTTGGACTAGATGACCTCCAAGGTCCCTTCCAACTCTGTTGTTCTATGACAGAGGTCTCCAAACTTGGCAAGTTTAAGACTCGTGGACTTCAAACTCCCAAGAATTCTCCAGCCAGCATAGCTGATTGCCTGAGGATAGCTGGCGGAGGAATTCTGGGAGTTGAAGTCCACGAGTCTTCAAGTTGCCAAGTTTGGGTATCCCTGTTCTATGTTCTATGACACAAGGGTCTTCAGACTCGGCAACTTTCAGACTTGGGGACTTCAACTCCCAGGATTCCTGAGCTAACATGACTGGAGGAGGAATTCTGGGAGTTGAAGTCTCCAAGTCTGTCAAGTTGTTTTATCCCCACTTCCGGCTCCTCCGTCACCCCGCCCCGCCCTTTGCTTCCGGCACTATATAATGGGCGGCGTCGGCGGCGCCGGGCTCCACTTGACTCTATAGCGGAGTCGAGGTGGGTTGTTGCGTGTTTGGATGGCTGCGGGGGGATGGGAGTGGCGCTGCGCCATAGAGAGGAAGAAGCGGTTGACCCTGGAGCTGCGCAACAAGAAGCCCGCCGAGGTGAGACTCCCCCCCCACCCCCGGCGGCAGCAGATTGGGAAGGTCGCCTTCTCTTCCACCTCCTCCTCACGCTTGCACACGGACACGTTGGAGGCTCGCGCGGGAAGCCTCCGGGGGGGGGGGCGGGAGATGGGGAGACTGCCCTCTTCCCCACCCAGGAGGGTCTCACCCCGGACCCCTCATCCCCCAAAAGACCCCCGGTGAAATGCGCCCCCCTCCCCCGACCTTTTCCTTTCACCACCCTCCCCGCGCAGTTGGGGATCGGATTCCACGTTGGGCCTGGGCGGGGGAGGGGACTTGGGGGGGGTCCCTCCAGGGCCAGAGAGGGGAGGGAGGGAGGGTCAGCTTCCACCGCGTTCCATCCCGTTTCGCACGACAGGAGCCCCTTCTAGCTCTCGCCCCCTCCCCCCGCGAGAGGGAAGGAAGGGACGACCCCGCGCCCCGAAAAAAAAAAGCCTTAAGGAAAAAAGGCCGGGACGGTTTTCTAGGAGGGGAGGGAGTTTGGAGAGATCTCGTGGTGGGGGTGGGGAGAAAGGGGGTGTGTGTGGGAAAAGGACCGGGTGGGCTGCGTGTCTCGTGCACGTGGGTCTGGGTTTTTTGGGGGGGAGACCAAAATGGAGGGACGGGCTGGAGGGGCGGGAAAGACATGGGATGCTGCTGGGAAGGGGCCATCCGGCTTTGTTGGGGGGGTCGCTGAATGGCATTGTGGAAGGGGACACCCCCCCGCAGAAAGAGTCCGAATTGACGAGCAAACTTAGTCCCGCCGCTGGGTGGGTTGGTGGGTGGGATATGCATGATGGCGTCCGAGTCTTTACAGGTGTCCGGGCGTTTTGCATGATGCAAATGGCCTTTCCCCCCTTTCTTCCCTCCCCAAAAAAAGGGATCTGGGGTTTTGCAAGGGTTCGCCCCTCGCATGACTTTGGCAGAGGATGTAGTTGATTGGTGAGCGCGGCCTCCTGCTTGAAGCAATTTGCGCCCTGATTGGGTGCTGTGGGCGAGAAGGGGGAGTTTCCCTTTTTTCCCCGCCTTTTTGCTTCGGTTTGCTTTGCATGCTGTTGAGGTTTACCTCACGTCGTTCCTGACTATCTTGTCTGCTCAGGCATGAGGCAATCTGCGCTGTGATTGGTTGCTGTCAGAGTAAAGGGGGAGTTTCCCTTTTTTCCCGCCTTTTTGCTTCGGTTTGCTCTGCATGCTGTTGAGATTTACCTCAGGTCGTTCCTGACTATCTTGTCTGCTCAGGCATGAGGCAATCTGGGCTGTGATTGGTTGCTGTCAGAGTAAAGGGGGAGTTTCCCTTTTTTCCCGCCTTTTTGCTTCGGTTTGCTCTGCATGCTGTTGAGATTTACCTCAGGTCGTTCCTGACTATCTTGTCTGCTCAGGCATGAGGCAATCTGCGCTGTGATTGGTTGCTGTCAGAGTAAAGGGGGAGTTTCCCTTTTTTCCCGCCTTTTTGCTTCGGTTTGCTCTGCATGCTGTTGAAGTTTACCTCAGGTCGTTCCTGACCATCTTGTCTGCTCAGGAATGTCGGAGTAAAGGGGGAATTTCCCTTTTCCCCGCCTTTTTGCTTCTGTGGGCTCTTTGATTTACAATTTGTTATTAGCAGTAAAGCCCGTTAAGTTTTCAGAAGGCACATATGTCCCAGGGAAGAGATGTGACTGCTGTGGGCCTTGGGGGGTGGGAAAACACCAGACCTCCCCGAATTGGGGCACTTTCTCCCCTCCACAGTGCAGAAAAGGCTGCTCCACCTGCAGGATCTCAAGCTCTACAAGTGCGAGGTAACGATGCTGATCAACTACCGCAAGAGCATCTTCACTCTTTTGCCTCAGCTGATCTTTATTGATTGGTTTGACACCAATGACAAAGAAAGCCCCCGACCCGGAAGCTGATGGGCTGAACGATGAGTACGATGAGAACAGTGACTGAGGAGTCCGGCCCCGGGAGTGGGGCTTCGATTGGTTGCCGTCTCGACTTTTCTCACTTTCTTCCAACTCTCAGAGAGCGGGTTGGAATGTGTTAGAAAATGGTCGACTCCTTCGAGGCCACAGTAAGGCTGCTTGGAGGTCGATCCAGCAACTTTTTTCAAAACCTTTCGACGTCTATGCTGTTGTGGTTATTGGGGGGGGGGGGGGGGGCAGACTTACGGAAAAGACAGATATGTCAGATGAAGGGGAGAGAGACAAAGAGAAGGGTTTTGTGGCTGGATAGGCATGGCTGGAGGGTCATGTGACTGGGTGGGGGCGAGTGACATCAACATGGCCACGCCCAGCCAGGTTTTGTGGCTCCCGGTGGTTTTTTTCTGTGGGGAACCAGGTCCAAAAGGTTGCAGATTCCTGGACTAGACATACCCAATTCCTGCAACCGTTCTTTGTATGTTTTTGTCTCTGGGACTTTAATCATCTTAGTTGCTTTTCTCTGCAATTTTTCCAAAGTCCCAACATCTTTTTTGTTATTGTGGGGACCAAAACTGGATGTAGTTATCCTGGTGTGACCTTACTAACGTTTTATAAACTGGTACTAATGTTCATATGATCTTGTCCATGCCTCTATTTAGACAACCCAGGATTGTCTAAGCTTTTTTGACTGTTGTCGCACACAGCTGGTTCATTCAAGTGATTGTCCACTAGGACTCCCAAGGTCCCTCTCACTGTGACTATTTTGGGAGGAAAGGGAAGGACTTAGTGTTGTGCCCTGTCTGGTGAAGGCCTAGGATTTCATCTGACCTTTGACCTCCAGATTAATCAGGAGTTTAATTCACAGACTTCCTGTAACTGATTCTAGGAATCGCCTGCGCTCTCAATTCATGGAGATGTGCCTTCCAACTCTTATTATTCTGTTATTGTTATTCTGATTTATGACCAGAATTGAGCCCAAAATCTCTGTGGCTGAAATATATTGGTTAAGTGAGTTTTGCCCCATTTTGCGACAGTTAGCAACAAGGTTAAATGTCAAAAGGTCACAAAAGGGTACGTGTGATGCCAGGACATGGCCACTGTCATAAGCATGATTCAATAGCCAGTCATCTGAATGTTGACCATGTGACTGGGGAATCCTGCAACGACCATGTGAAAAATAGACATTTTACTTTTTTCAGTGGCGTAACTTTGTTGAATTGCAGTTTGTAAGTCAGTGACTGGCTGGAATTGTGAACCAGTCTCTGATGCCAGGAATGGTCTTTTCCTTGTAGAAGATGAAGAATTAGATGACAAAGATGACCTGGACGCCGAGGATCAAGAGAAAGGGGATGGTGATGATGAGGTGAGTTCTAACATCCCATCTTCTGCACAATTGTCTCCATAGTGACAGGTTGCTTTGTACGCCAAGAGTGTCAGGCCAAGGCAACTGCCAAGATTTGTTCTTTCATCACAACAAATCTTGCTAAAAACAACTCTGCTAATCTCAGTGGAGTTCTTTTTAACAAGATTTGTTGTGATGAAAGAATCCGTGGTCCAAGAAATACACCAGGTGAACCATAAGTAATCCTAATTTGTCCCCCCTTCAGGACGAAGATGAGGAAGCTGGTGGGTATATTGTTCTAACTTCCATGGGTGAGAATCACGTCTCAGATTGGGTGGGGAGGAGATCCATCTTCTAGGCCAGTGTTTTTCAACCTTCGCAGGTTCAAGGTGGGTGGACTACAACTCCTAGAATTCCTCAGCCAACTCATGCTTGCCCCCAGGGTGCACTTACCCCTGCTGCCAGGATAATTGTGGGAAGTGAACTCCACTAGAGCCCCTTCTGGTGGAGACTAATGATGGGAGGAAGGTCTTGCCTTCTTTATATAGAAGAGCTGATCGCCGTTCCTCACCTTATTTCCATAGGCCTTCCTTTCGGCCCACAGACACGGGGTTTGACACCTCTCAACCTCAGGGGGTGTACACTCACAGACGAGACCAACGACTGGACAGATCCAGGTTCAGAGGCAGAAATAGACAATACTTTTAAGGCAAGTGATTATTTCGTGGCCCCTTTTGCCGCTCCCAAGTGGAGACAGGTCCAGCCCTCCCATTGGAGGTCGCTTAAGCCTATTCGCCAGTCAGTGGGAAGCAACCACAATGGACACCTGGGTCTTGAATACAGTGAGACTAGGTCTCACCCTTGAATTCCTTTCTGCTTCCCTTCCTTCCGTTGATTTGCCTCTAGTATGTTGTCCTCTATTACGATCCTATGTATAATATTGCTTCTGTGCTCCTGATTTTGTATGCTGAATTCTGCTGTATGGTATTGTATATAAAGAGGTGTCTTATATAGATGAATCCTGCAGAATTGCTTTCTTGTGTGTTAGTTGGATCTGCTGCAGACTGTGACATTTTTGCCCCCTTGCCATCAGATGTCTCTAGAGGTTCTCCGTCCTCCAGGTCATGGTTGTCCCAAAGATGCTTTTTTTCAGGAGGCCGCTGGACTTTTCTTGTGTTTTCTTTTGAAGACGTTTCGCTTTTGGATGCCAGGATTGCATTGGCACACTATTGGAACAATGAAAATACTCCATCAGACAATGTAATTTGGAAAATACTAGACTGCAGAGATGGATAGATTGACATTAAAAATAGAGGAAGACACAGAATATTATCTAATATGGAACAGATTTTGCGAGTGGTTAGAGATAAGAGGTAGAAATTAGTTGAAGAAAAAATGTTATGTAAGAATTAAATACAAAGAGTTAAATACAATTATAAATATGTTGATATAATTATTAGAACTATAAATAAGCTAATACAAAGAAATTCAGTATTTTGTTACACTATCATTAGTATATGTGTTGATATTTGTTTTTTCTCTTTGCTTTTTTGTAAATGGTATGCCCTGACATACTGTATTCAGATGTATGAATAAAAATAAAACATATACTATATCTCCTTAATTCCAGGTTGCTTCTCTCCTTGATTAGTTTCCATCCATTGTTCCTTCTTAAAGTTGCCAAGATTGGAGAGCCCTGCTTTAAGTGTATGGGAGGGGAATGAGCAGTGGGGTACCACAAGGTTCTGTCATAGGCCCAGGACTCTTCAATATAGAAGAACAGTTGGAAGGGATCTTGGAGGTCTTCTAGTCCAACCCCTTGCCTTGGCAGGAAACCTTACACCACTTCAGACAAATGGTTATCCAACTCCTTTTTAAAAACTCCCAGTGTTGGAACATTCACAACTTCTGGAGGCAAGTTGTTCCACTAATTAATTGTTCTCACTGTCAGGAAATTCCTCCTTAGTTCTCGATTGCTTTTCTCCTTGATTAGTTTCCATCTGTTGCTTCTGGTCCTGCCTATAAGTGCTTTGCAGCATATCCTGACTCCCTTCTTTGGGGCAGCCCCTGAGATACTGGAACACTACTATCATGTCTCCCCTAGTCCTTTTCATTGAACTAAACGTGTACCCAGTTCCTGCAACCGTTCTTTATGTTTTGGCCTCCAGTCCCCTCATCATCCTGGTTGCTCTTCTCTGCACTCTTGAGCAGGGGTGGGCAAACTTTTTGGCTTGGGGGCCGCATTGACTTTTAAAATTTGACAGATGGGCCAGGTCAGCACAAGATTTTTTGGGAATCGTCCCCCCTTTCCCCCCCTTCTCCTTCCCCTCCCCTCGGAGGCCCCCTGAGTCTGGAGTTGCTACCGCCGGCACAGCTCCAGTCCTGTGTTGCCTCAGGAAGGAAAAGGCAAAAAGGAAGAGCCACGGTGGTGCTTTGCAATGGCAGCAGTGGCACCGGAGGCTCCTGGTTTTGCCTTTTCCTTCCCAAGGCAACGCGGGACTGGAGCTGCGCTGGCGGTAGCAACTCCTGACAGCCCCAGCCAGACACCTGAGCGGAGCCCGGGCGGAACTGCCTGTTGCTGCTGCAGGCGCTGCTGCGGGCATCTGGCTGCCCAAGTAAAGAACCGCACCAGCTCAGGGCAGCTGTGAGGAGCAAGAGGGGAGAGGCAGAGAAGGAGGCAAAGGAGGAGGAGAGCACCTGGCCAGTTGGGGGAAGCTTCTTGTGCTGCAAAAGAGGCAGCTAATGATCTCTGGCTCCGCTCTGCTTCTCCAACATCTGGCCCCGCCTTGTTCTGCACGCTGGCTGCTCGGACTTGCTGGGCCTGACACAGAACAGGGTGGTGCTGGATGTTGGAGAAACAGAGCGGAGCTGGAGATCATTAGCCGCCTCTTTCGCAACACAAGAAGAACAGGGTGGTGCCGGACCATTGGAGAAGCGGAGCAAAGCCGGAGATTAGTAGCTGCCTCTTTCGGCGCAGAAAGCTTCCCCCAACCAGCCGGCTGGTGGTCTCCTTCTCTGCCTGTTTGTTCTGTATGGCTGAGGAAGAGGAGACCAGCCGAGAAGCGCGCTGCCAGGCAGGGGCCACGTGGTGCAGGGCAACACGCCACCGCCCAGCCCTGGCGAGGGAAAGCAGTGGGCGTTCCCCGGGCGGCGGCCTTGGCCCCGCTACCAGGGAAGTGGCTGCCCAGCTCCGTGTTGTGTGTGCGATTTTTTGGCGCGCGGTGTGGGGTCTCTTTTGGCCGGCCCCAATTTTTTTTTCCAGAGGCGGGCCGTATTAAAATGACCAATGGGCCGGATGTAGTTTGCCCACCCCTGCTCTAGAGTCTCAACGTGTTTTTTTTTTACATTGTGGCGACCAGAACTGAATACAGTATTCCAAGTGTGGCCTTATAAAGTGGTATTAACCCTTCATGTGATCTTGATTATATCTCTCTCTGCAGCCTAGAACTGTGTTGGCTTTTTTTTTTTTTTTGGCAGCAGCTGCTGCACATTGCTGGCTTACATTTAAATGGTTGTCCACTAAGACTCTGAGATCCCTCTCACAGTTCCTACTTGTGATGACCCAAAAGGCAACACAGTCAAATAAGCAACTCTCTTCAATACCTCCAAGTTTGCCCCCAATGTCCTTCGGCTGGAGAAAAACTCCCAGGAACAGCCTTTGACTCCAAAAAAATTCAGTCCAAAAGCAAGGTACGTACAGACTAAAAGTCCAAACAAACCAAGCTGCAGTAATTGACAGGACAGGAGAAAGAATTTCAGGCTTGAAAGCATGGCAAGACACCAGGAACACAGATAAGCCACAACTATACCAGGGAAGTTCACGATTTGCTCCCAACAATTTGCTGCATGCAGCTTCCCTTTTTAAACATGCAGCTAATTAAGGGAATCAGGACCCTTTCCTCCCCTGTAAGCCACGCAACCCATGTTGCTCCCTTCTCCATTCCTGCGTGCCCTGGGATGAAGAAGTGGGCCTGGGTCTTCCTCTGAATTTGCTCTCCCTTGTTCTACCTCTTCCCTGCTCTGCTCAGCCTGACTTTGCCCTTCCCCACTTTCTTCCCCAGTGTGGCTTCCAATGGAGCCGCATTCCCACTCCCTGTCAGCTGTTCGGCCTCCCCCTCCCAATCAGATTCCGACGGGCATGACACTACTATTGAGCAAGGTGCCACCTATACTGTACCTGTGCATTTGATGTTTCTTGCCTAAATGTAGAGCCTTTTTTCACCATTGAATTTCATTTTGTTAGCTAGCGCCCAATGTTCAAGTGTCAAGTCCTGGATCTTCTGGAGCCTTGGCTGTTCCTGCCAGCTTGGTGTCATCTGCAAATGTGATGAGTTCCCCATTTATCTCCTGTCCAAATTGTTGAGGAAGATGTCCTGGGCCTAAAACAGAGCCTTGGGGTGTTCCCTGCATACCTCCCTCCATACAGATGCTGAGTGTGGTTGGTCAGCCAGTTATGAATTCATCTGGTGGTGATGCTGTCTAAGCCACATTTTTCTACTTAGTTATGGTCCAAATTATCAAATGCCTGACTGAAGTCCAAGTAAATTATATCAACAACATTCCTCTGGTCAACCAATTTTGTCACTAGAGAATGCAATAAGATTAGGCGGGCATGATCTGTTTTTAACAAAGTCATGTTGGCTTTTTGTGACTACTTTGTTTGCTTCCAGGTGTTGCTTGATTATCTTTTCCAGAATCTTGCCTCGTACTGAGGTCAGGCTGATAGTTTCCTGAATCTGTTCCCCCACCTCACCCCCCTTTCAAAAGATGGAAACTACATCAGCTTTTTTCCAGCACTCTGGCAGTTCCCCAGCGGTGCAGGATCTTTGAAAAGGGTGCAAGACAGAAAGGTTCTGTATCCATTAGTTCTCTGTCCCAGCTGTTCAGTTGAAATGTTTATCCAGAAAGTCTGTGAATCTAATGCCAAGTAACTCAGTCCCTTTCTTTGATGGATGCAAACCATCTCTTTTGCAGTTTTTCTTTTGAATTAATTTTGTTCTTTTTCACATTTTACAAATCTTAACGCGGCGGTAACATCATTATAACACATAACAAATCTCATACCTATATACCTTTATATACATTCATACACATTTATCTATAGTTTTCTTCTATTTTTTATTTATTTTTGTCAAATGCTTACAAGATAATAGGTCTAAGTAAAAACATAGGTATGAATACATGGATACCTATAAGAAAAATAAAAGGAACAATAGGACAGGGACGGTGGGCACGTTGGTGCGCTTATGCAGGCCCCCTACAGACCTCTTAGGAAAGGGGTGAGGTCCATAGTAGACAATCTAAGGTTGAAGTTTTTGGGGTTTGGGGAAGAAACCCCAGAGTCAGGTAGAGGATTCCAGACACTGAGCAGTCTCTGTTATTGCTGAAGTCGTATTTCTCTGTTCTTATTTCTATTATTCAACCATTTATACCAAATATCCCAAACTTCATAATACTCTGACTCTTCTTTATCCTTTAATTTTAACGCAAATTCATCCATTTCAGCACAATCTAGAATTTTTTGGATTACTAATTCCTCTGAGGGCATGTTATTATTTTGCTTCCAACGTTGACTTTTATAGTTTTTCCTTGGACCAGCTGCAGGCATCATGACGAACAAAACCCGAACCTTTGACACCACTCCTTTAGCCACGCTTGAAAGCTGCCCTTTCCCCCCTTTTTTGTTCTTTGTACACTGGTAAAAGATAAAAAGCCTACAACCCACATGCTACTAAATTCACCCCCCAAGTTCATACTCCTTCCTATCTCTATAAAATTACTCAGATGAAAGGCAACTCCTCAAAATCAAGTGGGAGTCTTAGCACCGCTTTGCAAAGCCTTAGTAAGGCTACACCTGGAATGTTGCATCCAGCTCTTAGGTCACCATATTACAAAAAAAGATGTTGAGAGAAAGATGATGAGACTGGAGGCTCAAACAAAGAGTTGCAGGAATTCCATATATCTACTCCAGAGGTCCTCAAACGGGGCCGCTGAAAGACTTGTGGACTTCAACTCCCAGAATTCCTCAGCCACGTTTGAGGATCTCAGAAAAGAAAAGAAGGGAGAACGGAGGAAAGAATCTCCTCAGGCGGCGACGACGAAGCTCCGCCTCCTCAGCTCCAGCCGAGCCACCAGGCCGGGCTCGAGTGAATGGAAGGGTGGGATATTTTCCTCACGGCGACGCCCCGCCTCTTCCGGCGTCGCCATCGACCCGCCGCCGCGACGAGACTCCTCCTCTTCCGGCTCCTCCGCCGCCCCGCCCTTTGTTTCCGGCACTATATAAGGGGCGGCGTCGGCGGCGCCGGCCTCCACTTCGCTCCCGAGCAGGGACGCGGCAGGCAGTTGTCTGTTTGGCTGGCTGGCTGCGGGCGCGGGGGGAGCCCGGTAGGAGAGCGGCGCTGAGCCATGGAGATGAAGAAGCGGCTGACCCTGGAGCTGCGGAACAAGATGCCCGCCGAGGTGAAGAAGGCCGGCTTTGAGGGATTGCGGGGGGTCGCATTCACCTCCCCCCTCCCCACGCTTGCACACACACACACACACGTGTGCCCGGCAGACATGTTGGAGGCTCGCGCGGGAGGCCTCCCCTCCTGGGGGTTGGGAGATGGAGGGGCTGCCCTAGCCCCTCTTTACACCCAGGAGGGTCTCCCTCCCCCAAAGACCCTGGAAGGTCCCCGTCCAGACGCCCCCTCCCCATGGCCAGACCCGGGACGACCCCGCGCACATGGCTGGTGAAATGCGCCCCCCACCCTTCCCCCGATCGTTTCCTTCCACCCCCGCAATAAAGGCGGGGGAGTCGCGCACGTGGGGATCGGGCTCCACGTTAGGTCTGGGGGGGTCGGGAAGGGGGCCCTTGGGGGGGTTCTCCCGGTGGGGGTGGGGGGTCAATTTCCACCACCCCCGTCCTTTTTTGCACCCTCCTCTCCCAGGTCTCGCCCCCCCCCCGCGAGAGAGAAGAAAGGGACGACTCCCCCCCCCCCCCCAAAAAAAAAAAACGTACGGGAAAAAAGGCCGGGAAGGTGGTTTGGGGGAAGTTTGGAGAGATCTCGTCGTGGGGATGGGGAGAGAAAAAAGGGGGGTGTTGGAAAAGGACCGTGTTGGCTGCGTGTCTCGTCCACGTGGGTGTTTTTTTGGGGGGGGGTATCAAAATGGAGAGAACAGTGGGGGAAGGTGATATGCATGGTGGGATCCGAGTCTTTGCAAACATCCAGACGTTTTGCAGGAAGCAAATCCCCCCCCCCAAAAGGGAATCTGGGGTTTTGCAAGGGTTCGCCCCTCGCGTGGCTTTTGCAGAGGATGCTACCTGGGGAGGGGATCCCCCTTCTCATTGCACATCCCCCCCTTTGGATTCTGGGGGGCGGCCTCGCTGCAAGAGGAAATCCTCACCTCCTTCCTCCCCCCCCCCCCCCAATCGGGCCCGGCTTGGGATTCCGCCCGCGGGCGCCTCCTTGCAAGCGGCCTCATGCCCTGGAAAGCCGGTGGGGGAAGAAGGAAGGTTGCATGGGGTGCGGTTTATGTGTGGGGCTCCAGATGAACCTGAAAGGGCTTGGAAAGGAGCCCCGGGCGGGCCTCGCTGCTGCAGAAGCCGCCTAAGAGGGCGGCCATCGCGCTCTCTCTCTCCCGCGAGGAATTCTGGGGCTTGTAGTCTGTGGAGGATTCTCAGCCATCCAGGTCCCTTTTCTCCTCCCTCCAAACTGGACTTTTTGTTTTGAAGACGTTTTGCTTTTCCTCCAAGAAGCTTCTTCAGCTCTGGGTTGAATGGTGAGGAAGGGTTGAGATTCCTTTACTCTTTGCAAGACTGGGTTGGGAGAAGAAAGGGGGGGGTCGGGCTTCCAGCATGGCCGCATTTGAATGATAATGGGGGGAGGAGGGGGTGTCCCCAGGGCACCATCAGTGAAGCAACAGGGGGATGGAAACCAACCTTTTATTTCCGGTGCATGATGTGAGGACACAAGGCCTTGGTCTCCCTTGGGCAGGAAATCCTATGCTTAACTGCCACAATTGAGGCCAAGATTCCTGTTAAGTGAGGCATTTCTTAAATGGGGTCGTCCCTTCCCCCCCTGTTGTGAGTCACTGCAGTTGATGGGTTAGTGACATCTCTTTAAAGCAGAAGTCCCCAAACCTGGCCACTTTTAAGACTTGTGGACTTCAACTCCCAGAATCCTCCAGCCAACTGGCTGGAGGATTCTGGGAGTTGAAGTCCACAAGTCTTAAAGTGGCCAGGTTTGGGGACCCCTGTTTTAAACAAATCTCTGGCGCAACCGTGGTAACTAGGAACCAATTGTCAAGCCTCTGAATGCAGATCAACATGACCACAGGGTATGTGGAGGGAAGAATATGCTGCCCAGGTACCAAGGGTGGAAAAACTGGTCATAAGTCAGGGTTTGGTTTTGTTTTTTTGGAGTCCGTTGTAATGGTTGGTCACCAAAGAAACTACAGGACTGCCTGTGCTTTCAAAGCAGCCGAATAAAAATACCAATAAAAGGGAGAGGGGGGTTTTTTTTGGGAGGGGGGGAGAAAAAGTTAACTAAAATATGGTTTGGCTTTTCCTGAAAGATTCTCTTTCCCAGAGAGAAGGAGACACGAGAGAAAGAAGAGGGAGATGAGAGAAAGAGGGAGAGAGAAATGGGGCAGGAGGGACGGATGGAGGGAGAAAGAGGAGAGGGAAGGAAAGGGAGAAAGAGATGAGAGAAATATTTCAGTACCATTTTGGATCAAAGTAAGATTTGATTGAAGGATTGCTTTTCTCCGGGATAGGTGGAGAATGGAGTCAGTTACCTTTGCAAATTTGCCCCCCTCCCCATCAAGAGCCGGCCGGGGAACTGAGAAAAATGCTGCCAAATTGGGGGAGGGGGAAAATGACACACACACACACACACACCCATGTTTTGACAAAAGGGTGCCTCTGCTTTCCCACCCAACTTTTGTGTGTGTATGTATATATCTATGTGTATGTATATGGGTATATGTGTGTGTGTGTGTATAGATATAGATATGTGTATGTATGTATGCATATATGTACATACATACATATATATATACATAGAGAGGGAGGGAGGTCTAGGTATGTTTGGGTCTTTTCCCATGTAAGATTAAGAGTATCTTGGCCCGGAAGAGACAAAATCTTACACGGGAAATCTTACGGTAATCTTATATATCTCACTGCTGTTCCTGTGTGATGCTTTTTATCCCGAGATGTTTGGCGTGGGGGGGAAGAGAGGAGGACTCCCTCGAGAGATGTGCCCAGACTGGGTTCCTTAAGAGAGGAAGGAGGGATGGTCCTTTCGTCTTTTAGGAAAAGAGTAGGACCCAGCCACCCCATTTCCCCTGGTGGCTTTCTTCCTAAAGGGTCCCAGACGAAGTCTCCCAACTCAGAGGTGGTGACCAAGAGCTATTTTTTTGGGGGGGTAGGCGGGCTGAAAGCCAACAAATTGTAAGTTTGGTGCCACAGGTATTGACATTCCTTAAAGCAAAAGGATCACCTGTTTGCAGACTGGTTGGGGACATTTTTGTGTGTGTTGCAAAGTTTTTTCTTCCTTTTGCTTGAACACCATTCTAGTCCACAGTTGAACCTCAACTGTATCAAATTTCAACGCCCATCTGAAAGTTGTCCCTTTATTTGCAGAGAAAACCAAGGTCCCTTGCTTGGGTAGAAATCCAAGTTTCTAGACCTTATGGAACTCCGTTTGGTGGCTTGCACAAAATGTTTAGGGAAGTTGTTATGTTCAGAAAAGCGCAGGCACGGAGGCTACAGAAGAAATTATTGATCCTTCCATACAGCATTGTACCTGATGAATGATTTAAGCCTTTGCACTTTGCATTTTGTCTCTAAAAATAGTTTTTAGATCTCTGGGATTTCCCTGTAAAACAGAAGTGGTTTTGCTTGTGCGATATGCTGCATCAAATTGCCGTAAAAGCCCAGATATTTTCAGATTATTTTTTTGATAACACGGTATGCCCCTCCCCTTGGGTATATCAGCCCTTTACACCTCTGGGACTCAAGATTCTAGTCCTCTTGATGGGACAATGTGTACCCCACCCAGAGTCGTGTTATGAGAAAAACGGGAAGGCTCCAAAGTCTTACATTGCTGAAAATCTGCAAACTTTTCACCACTGGAAATGTGCTTGAAATTAGTGGAAATGTACCTAGTGTACTCCAAACAACTCAGTCCTGATATTTGGGTTAGGGTTCCCGGTGTTTATTATTTTGAAGGATTTTGGTGTTGCAAAATCGTCATCTGAGTTGGAAGGGACCTTGGAGGTCTTCTAGTCCAGCCCCCTGCTCAAGCAGCAGACCTTAGACCCACTTCAGACAAGTGACTGCTCAGTCTCTTCTTACAAGCCTCCAGCGATGGAGCACACCCACAACTTCTGGTGGCAAGCAGTTCTATTGGTGAATTATCCTCACTTGTTAGGAAGTTTCTCCAGATTGCTTCTCTCCTGGATTAGTCTCCATCCATGGTTGTCTTGCCTTCTGGTGCTTTGGAAAATAAGTTGACACCCCTTCTTCTTTGGGGCAGCCCCTCAAATACTGGAATATTGCTATCGTATCACCCCTCCTCCTCCTTTTCTCTAGACAGACCCAAATCCTGCAACCGTTCTTGTATATTTTAGCCTCCAGCTGCCTAATCCTCTTAGTTGCTCTTCTCTGCACTTTTTCCAAAGTTTGAACATCTTTTTTTTAATAGTGTGTTGACCAAAACTGGATGCCCTATTCCAAGCATGCTCTTACCAAGGCCTTACAGAGCTTATTGTTCTGTGTAGGAATTTAGCATCCGATTAAGGAATAGTGTATAAATCAGTACTTTATATAGTGAGCAGTAAAACGCAGTGAGGTAAAGATGGTGGAAGGTGTAGTATTTGTGTGTCTTTTTTCGTTTGGCAAAGGTGGCCTGTCCAGGCTAAGAGGTAGATTATTGGAAGAGCCTCAATTCAACCTGAAGTTTAGAACTTGATCTATCCGTTGGAAAGAGGTAGCAAAAAAAAAGGCATTTGCTTGCTTTGTAACAACATTTGTGAATCAGAAAATGTACCACCAGAGGCCTCCTGATTTTTTTTTTTAACCTAGGTATAGATCAATGATGGCTAACCTTTTCCACGTTGCGTGCCAAAAGTGTGCATATGCGCGCTCTCTCCCACATGCCTGCACCCATGATGCAATGCATGTGCAACTCCCCCGCCTCCATGCACATATGACCCCTCTGCATGCAACCCATGCATGCGCGGCAGATAACCGACAATCACTGGCGGGGTGGCACGTGCATGCCCAGTGAAGCTCTTCCGGGCGACCTCTCACATGCCAGCAGAAATGCCATAACTTCACCATCAGGTATAGATAGTCCTCGACTCAACCACAGAGCCCAAAATTCCTGTTGCTAAGTGAGATCAGTTGAATTTCACCCCATTTTACTAACTTCCTTGCCGCAAGTTCTTGAGGGCATCCAGCATGTAGTTTAGTTAGTAAGATGGTTGTTAACGTGAGTCTGGCTTCCCGATTGTCAGAAGTTGGCAAAAAATGGATTCCGGCACACCGCGACCGGCATAAATACGAACTGGTGTTACACCAAGTGGTCTGGATCTTGAATGATGCGACCATGGGGATACTGTAGTGGTCATAAATGTGAGAAATGGCCATGAGTCACTTTTTGCGGCGCCGTTGTAACTTCGATCACAAAATGAGCTGTTTGTAAGTTGAGGGCTACCTTGAATATGTTCGGCCTGCTGGGATTTTGCTGGGAGTGAAAACATTTCTGTGCTTCATGTGGCCCCCTCAATGAAGGGTGGATCAAATATTCCCCAGGAATCACATCCACTTGCTTTCCGATCACGAGACCCTTCCCCGCCTGGGGTTTGCCCAGTTCTGTGGTGGGGGGAGCCGATCCATCCAGCCCTGCTGGGCACATGCCACAATCCTTTCATTCATCCATGCATGCCTCCCTCCCCCTGGGAGAGCCTGCCTCGGCCTGCGCAGAGGAGAAAAACTGCAGGGTTAGGCATGGCGAAAAAATGCGGTTTGCTGGCATTGCCGGTTGGGCTGCATTGCTGTTGCGCTGCCAGACGCATGAGATCAGGCTGGGTTTGTGTGCCACGCAGCTGCTCTGAGCAGCGCCAGGCTTGGGCACTTTCAGGAAGACGGGCCTGAGTGGAGCCAGTCCCGAGGCCTCCAGGTCAGACAGCTTGAAAAGCCAGTTGTGGCAGGGCGTGGGCTTGTGTATAAGCAAGCCTTTTTCCCAGCCTCTGCGCGGGACCGAGGGACTTAGAGTCGAGCATTGCAGCTGTGAGTTTAAAGAAAAAAGGTTCTAGTCCTCATGGTCTACAGAGATTCTCCGTCCTCCAAGTCGTGGTCCCAAAGGTGCTTTTTTTTTATTCCCGCTACTACACCAAACGTCTCAGGATAAAGGGCAAACTGGACTTTCTCATTTTTGTTTTTTTAAAGGCATTTCGCTTTCTCATCCAGGAAGCTTCTTCAGCTCTGACAGAATTGTGGGAAGAATTTGTACTCCTTGCGAGACAGCTGGTCGTTTGTGTCCCTTTACGAGCAAGGGGGTTTTAAATTCACGTGGTCATGTGAAGTACAACTTCCCCCCCCCCTTTGCTAAAGTGGGAGTGGGTGTGGCCAGCGTGTGACACATCCAAGGCCACGAGTTTGCCACCCCTGGTTTAGAGGATTGTCTTCAACAACCCTCTAAAAGGATGCAAATGACCAGCTTTCTGCAAGGAATACAAATCCCTTCCCATGCCATTCAGTCAGAACTGAAGAAGCTTCTTGGATGAGAAGCGAAACGTCTTCGAAAGTCCAGCTGCCTCTTGAAAAAAAAAAAGCACCTTTTGGTCTATTCCTCATGGTTCTTCTGAATATTGATGAATCAATGGGATTTCCAAGGGCAGCACTGGAAAAACCCTGCCTTTCCCCCTTTGGGACTCAGTCTGCACATGGTTAAGGGTTTATTCCTGTTTCTCGCTTCGTCCAAGCCCTGGAACTACAAGTAGTTCCTGACTTAACTGCCACAATTGAGGAGCCCAGAATTTCTGTTGCTAAGCAGGCTAGTTTTTAAGCATGTTTTGCCCCATTTTATGACCTTCCTTGCCACAGTCGTTATTTAAATGAGTCACTGCAGTTTTTGAGTCAAGGAGACGGTTGTTCAGTGAAACTAGCTTCCTGCGTTGATTTGCTTGTCAGGGTCACAAAAGAGGGTCAGAGAACAATTGCAACTTGTCCATAAATATGAACCAGTGGCCGAGCGTCTGAATTTGGATCATGTGGTGGTTGGAGTGCAGCAATGGTCATCAGTGTGAAAAATTGTCACAAGTCACTTATTTCAGGGCTTGCTATAACTTTGAATATGGTTACTACACTAAACGAACAGTTGGAAGCCGAGAACTATACTTGCAGTCACTAACTTGACAGGAGGAGAAATTTTTAACCATGGTTCAAACTTAGCATGTTGATTGCCAATCTTGCACACTCCAAAATATTTGCTACAAGGCTGTAGAAAGAAGGGCTGGTTTTGTTTTTGTTTTTTAAAAAAACTTTTCATGCTTCCCAGAATGTATGTCTATTTCCTTTGCAAAAGTAGGCGGCTATTTGGAGCCAGTTGCTTGTCTCGGCAAAGGCCTCACAACAAGCTTGCAGAGTAGGCTTCTTTTACAAAGGTTTATCTGAGGCTGCTCAGTGAGGCAGCTGATCGCATATCTGGTAAGGCTATTTAATTTACTAGCCAGAATGGTAAAGTGTACAGTGGACCAGAACACACCATTTGTACTTGATTAGTTAATGCTGACTCATGCATGAGGCATTCTGCGCTGTGATTGGTTGCTGTGAATGTAGTGTTTCCCCCTTTTTTTCTTCTGTGTGTTCTGTATACTGTTTAGATTGACCACATGATGTTCCTGTGTTCCTGACTATCTTGTCTGCTCATGCATGAGGCAATCTGCGCTGTGATTGGTTGCTGTGGTGAAAAGGGGGAGTTTCCCTTTTTTTCCCGCCTTTTCCTTTTGTGTGTTCTGTATACCATTTAGATCAGAGGTCTCTCAACTTGGCAACTTTCAGACTTGTGGACTTTCTACTTCCAGAATTCCTCCTCCAGTCATGTTAGCTCAGGAATTCTGGAGTTGAAGTTTACAAGTCTTAAAGTTGCCAAGTTTGGGGGACCTCGGTTTAGGTTTCCTCATGATGTTCTTGTGTTCTCAACTATCTTGTCTGCTCATGCATGAGGCAATCTGTGCTGTCATTGGTTGCTGTGGGTGAAAAGGGGGAGTTTTCCCCCCCCTTTCCCTTCTGTGTGTTCTGTATACGGTTTAGATTTACCTCATGATGTTTCTGACTATCTTGTCTGCTGTGGATATAGATGTTAAATCTATTCAAAGAAAACTACTAGATTGTATCAGCAACTCTGACCTCATTTTATTATTTTTAATTAGAAACTTTTAATAAAATGATACATTCATATAGTTTTTGCCCAATGCAGGCGGAGGTATTTCCAACTACCATGTCATTCTGTGCCTATTGGTACCAGAGGATGCACTGTAAAAGATGGACGGTTGTGTGAATAGTGTCACATCTGTGGTAAATAGTGACACATTTGCAAGTGGGCTAAAGCGAGAGGCCACTGTCACTGCTACCTCGTCCTGACTGGGATCTTAAAAGAATTGGGGGAAGTGGGGCCGGAGAGGTCTCAGGCATCGCCCCTGATTTTGCGACCTTCTTTGCCATGGTTAAGCGAATTATTGCCATTGTTAAGTGGTTCCGGTGGTCATTAAAGTGAACCTGGCTTCCCACATGGACTTGTGGAAAGGTTTCAAATGGTGGTCCAGTGACGACTCTGAGGTGCTGAAACTGTTGTAAATATACGCTGGTTGTGCCAAGTGCCTGAATTTTCATTGCGTGGCCATGGGGGTGCTGCCATAACTATTTTTTTTTTCAGTGACACCCCCCCCCCCCAGCTTAATTTTTACCCGTGGAATGGGCGGGGTCTTAATTAGGGCTTATTTTGTAGGTGGAGCTTATATTGGGTGCACGTGTAAAAATCAAGCTAGGACTTACTTTTGGAGTAGGTTGTATTTTCGGGAAACCAGTCCTTAACTTATGACCACAACAGAGCCCAACATTTCTGTTACAAGACTGTGGTTAAGTGAACTTTGCACCATTTTAATGACCTTTTTTGCCACTGTTAAGTGACTCACTGCAGTTGTTAACACAGTTCTTAAGTGAATCTGGCTTCCCCCATTGACTTTTAATTGTTGGAAGGTCGCAAAAAGGGATCGCGTGACCTTGAGATACTGCAACCGTCATAAGCGCATGCTAGTCGCTGGAACACTGACACATCAAACATCTGGTTTTTTTAAAAAATAAAATTTTTATGTGGGTTTTCAAAAAAAAACCTCACCATAATACAAATAAAACATATTTTTTTGAAAATAACATGGTCCTGGGTTATACTTTTTTATACAGACACAAACTCAATTTCATGCTCACTTTTATGTTCTATTCCATATCTTATTACTGTTTTACATTTTCTACATAGTTTTTCTCCTCTCTTAATTTTCTCAATTTTATTTTAATGATCTCATCTCAATTCAAATCATTATATTTATACTTTTGTCCTGTTTCAATTTCATATTTTTCATTAAACAAATTTTCTCCTGTAGTTATTAATTGGAATATGATATTTTTGTATCTTTTAATTTTATCTATTCAACTCTTATTTAAGCTTCAATATATACCTTGAGGTTATAACATTCAATATAATAACTTCCAATCGAATTCTGCTTGGTACATTTTTAAAATAGCACTATATTCTTAAAAAGTGATTCTAAATATATGTAATTAAAACACTCATTCCATTCCAATTTAGTTCTATCATTAATATTCATTAGTGTCTTAACAACTTTAACATTTCTTTTCAATTAAATAGACTTCCTTGAGAACACTTATAAGCTTTCCGTAATTAATTTTTTAAATTAAAATGTTCCTATCCTTTCCCAATTCAATTCTCTCATTTTATTTCATTTATTAACAAACATTTCACTAGATTACAATAACTATTTTATCCATCATTTTAATCATACCTTGTTTCATATTGTCTAAAATTATTTCTATTTCTAATATAACAATACTACCTTATGTACCTTTGCAGAATCCCTTTTTCAATTAAATTTTCACCCATTATCTCTAAATAGGCCCTGTTTCTCCATATCTTGTTTCTGTCCTTTATAACTTATTTTCCTTTCCTTCTTCCCTCTCTTCTTCTCCCTCCCCTTTTTACCCCCTTGTCTCTCTACTTCTACTTTTCTCTTCTGTATTCCCTCTTCTGTTGCTTTATAATATTATACTTATTTTTCAAACTATGCTTCCTTTTCTTGGTTGTTTTTTGAAATCTTAACCTTTGCATTCTCTTCCCCCCCCCCTCTTTTTTCCCCCCACATAAAATTACTTGTTCATTCAAGATGGCTGCTTCTTTGTCCCAGTCTTCTTGTTCTGTAGGCATTTCTTGTTGTTTCTCATAGTTCGAGATCTCCATTTCTAAGAATTGAAATATGAAGCCAAAAGAACCTATCCCTTCTTGTGTATCTTCTTTTTACTTTTTAAGTTCCATTTTCAATTCATCCAAAAATAGAGCCATTTTAAACACTTTTAAACAGCCACCCGATTGATTTTAGTCATTCAAATGCAATAACCAAAAATCCAGAGATCACAAAGTAATCCAAATACTCCCGAGCTGTTTCTTCTTGCTTCTTTTTTCCAAAAACATCTGAATTTTGGATCACATGACCACAGGGATGCTACAACAGTCATAAGTGATCCTCACTCTTTTCAGTGTTTTTGAACGGTCACTAAACGAACTGTTGTAAGGTCGAGGATGACCTGTTCTGTTAAAGTAGCCATAATGTTGGCGCATCATGTCCCTATCATGACTTCCAGGAGGGAGCTACCTGAACCCCTCCCCCCCCCAAAAAAAATATATGAGACCACATCCCCCAGAATCCCCTAGCTGTTTGCCCAGTGGAATTCTGGGAGCCAGACTTTAAACAGCAGCGTGGATGTGTCTTTCTTTCCTAGGTGAAGGAGCTGGTGCTGGACAGCTGCTGCTCGGACGATGGCAAGATCAGCGGGCTCTCCTCAGACTTTGAAAACTTGGAATTCCTGAGCATGATCAACATCCACCTTCACTCCCTCTCGAACCTTCCCAAGCTTAACAAACTCCGGAAGGTGAGCACCTGGGGGCAGGGCTGGCACGAGTAGCTGCGCAAAAATTGTGTGTGTGTGTTTTATTATATATTAATTTTCCTTTATTATATATCTTTATTGTACATTTTTATTTAGTTCACTATATATTTTTATTTTTGTATCTCATTTTATTATATATTTTATTTAGTTGTTTTAAAAATGAAGTGTCATTCTTAACAGCCCAGAGCCTGGAATCTGGGAGGGTTGAAGGATTAGCAGAATTGCATAATAGAGTTGCTTTTCTGTTTCTCTAAGAGGAGCCCCCCCACCCCAAATTCTGCTTCCTTTGATGCCCCGATCCAAATGCAGTGGGGAGGGTTGTTCTCAGGATCGGGAATATGGCCGCCTTGTGTAATCCACACGGAAGGAGAAGAGGGGTGTTGTCTCTGTTTTTGTTACGGCGTGTCTGGAGCCGCTGTTAGATGTTCTGCTTTCTTTTTTGGCAGCTGGAGTTGAGCGACAATCGTATTTCGGGTGGGCTGGAAGTCCTCGCAGAAAAAACACCAAATTTGACGCAGTTGAACCTCAGTGGGAATAAAATAAAAGAGATCAGCACGTTGGAACCTTTGGTGAGTTTGTTGGTCTGGCCACACCTAATGGCGAGCAAGAGATGTGTGTGGCAAGATGCATGAAATGATTTGAGCGCCAAACAGGTGGGGCGGCGCTTCAAATTTACCAGTAGTTCTCAACTTACAACCTCAATTGAGCCCATAATTTCTGCCGGGAAACATTTGTTAAGTGAGTTTTTGCTCCCTTTTAGAATTCTTATCCCAGTTGTTAAGTGAGTTTGGTTTTCCCATTGACTTTACTTGTCAGAAGGTTAAAGGATGCTGCAACAGTTGTAAGAGTGAAAAACGGTCCTAAGTTGTTTTTTTTCAGTGCCATTGTAACTTGAAACAGGCACTGAATGAACATCCCTCCCCCCAATTTTCTGAATCTAGTAACCTACAACAGGGTGTCAAACTCGATTTCATTGAGGGCTGCCTCAGGGTTGTGTTAGACCTTGGGAGGGCGGGGTGGATGTAGCCAGCTTGATGACACCTGTGTCGGGGGTGCTTGTAGCGGCCTAAGCCCTCTGCCAGTGAAAACTCACACGGTCCTGAGCCCATTTACGCTGGCAGATGCACCACAGGCTGGTCTTCCATTGTTTCCATGGCGGCCCCACTGGCCAGATCTAAGCACCCCGTAGTCCAGATCCAGTCCGCAGGCTTTGAGTTTGACATCCCATTCTACATGTAGTCCTCTCCCTTCCCCCGCTGCAGAAAAAGCTGCCCAACCTGCGGAATCTCGACCTCTCCAACTGCGAGGTGACGAAGCTGATCAACTACCGTGAGAGCATCTTCACGCTCTTGCCACAGCTGATCCATCTCGATGGGTTCGGCTACAAAGAAGCTCCCGACTCGGACCCGGAAGCCGATGGGCTGGACGATGAGTACGACGAGAATGGAGACGGTGAGTAGTCCGGCCCGGGAGCAGGGCTTCGATCATGCGACTGCAGTGTTGACTTTTCTGTCTTTCTTCCAACTCTCAGCAGGTTGGGATGTGTTAAAAAATTGTTGTCTCTTTCAAGGCTGTAGTAAGCCTGTTTGGAGGTTGATCCAGCTGTTAAGTTAGCAATATGGTCAAGTGTCAGAAGGTCACAAAAGAGGTTCATGGGACACGGCCACCATCATAAACATGAGCCAGTGGCCAATCATCTGAACATTGACCAGGTGACCGTGTGGAATCTTGCAACAATCAAGTGAAAAATGGACATAAGTCACCTTTTTTCAATGCTGTTGTAACTTTGTTGAACTGCTGTTTGTAAGTTGGGGACTGGCTGGAATTGTGTACCAGTCTCTGATGCTGAGGGTGGTCTTTTCCTTGTAGAAGATGAGGAGGAGGAAGAAGAGGAGGAAGAAGAAGATGAAGAATTAGATGACGAAGATGACCTGGACGGCGAGGATGATGAGAACGGGGGTGATGATGAGGTGAGTCGTAACATCCCACCGTCTGTGCAGTTGTCTCCATGGTGACAGGTTGATTTGTACACCAAGATCATCAGGGCAAGGCAGCTGCCAAGACTTCTTCTTTCATTGCAACCGATCTTGCTAAAAACATTTTTAAGAAGATTTGTTGCGATGAAAGAATCCGTGGTCCAAGAAATAAACCAGGCAAACCACAAGTAATCCTAATTTGTCCCTCCTTCAGGACGAAGATGATGAGGATGACGGAGACGAGGATGAGGATGAGGATGAAGAAGCTGGTGGGTATATTGTTCTAACTTCCATGGCTGAGAATCACGTCTCGGATTGGGTGGGGAGGGGATCCATCTTCTAGGCCAGCATTTTTCAACTTTGGCAGGTTCAAGGTGGGTGGACTACGACTCCCAGAATTCCCAGCCACCAGGTTGCACTGCTGCCAGGGGAATTCTGGGAAGTGAAGTCCCAAAGGAGCTTTTTCTGGAGGCAACTGGACTTGTTTTTTCTTGGAAGATGTTTCACTTCTCATCCAGGAAGCTTCTTCAGCTCTGACCGGATCTTCAGCCCTTACTTGTAAAGCTTCTTTATTAGCCATACCTAAGGGAGTGGTGAGGTGGAACTCTTGCCTCAGGAGGCTGTGAGTTCAATCCTAGGTAGCGGTAGTGGTGGCAGCAGATATTTCTGTCTCTCGGCACCCTGAGAATATATCTGCTGAACAAAACTCTGCACTGGTGACAGGAATAGCGTCCGGCTATTAATACACTCAGATTGCACCACACAAGGAATTATTCAGTCATTAAAAGAGGATTATTATTAGCTAAGCAGTCCTCTGGCGACATCCGGCATCGGTGTCAAAGCTATTATTTTAACCAAGATTTTTGATGGATAACAAAATAAACAGTTGGAAGGGACCTCAGGGATCTGGTCAGTCCCATGCTCAGGCAGGAAACCCTATACCATTTTTCACAAGTGACTATCTAGTCTTTTCTTTAAAAACCCCAGTGATGAAGCACCTGCAACTTCTGGTGGTAAGCAGTTCCACTGGCTAATTGTCCTTCCTGTTAGGAAGTTCCTTCTTAGTTCTAAGTTGTTTCTCTCCTTGGTCAGTTTCTGTCCATTGCTTCTTGTCCTGCCGTCCAGTGCTTTGGAGAATAGCTTGACTGCCTCTTCTTTCTGGCGGCCCCTTAGACCAACCACGCATTGGTTCAGCCAACATACTCTAAGCTGTGGTTTTAAAAAGATTTACATTGGTTAGGTTCATTGGACGCTGATCTCAGGCCCACCAAAGACCCTGGAATGCCGGGAAGAGAGAAGGACCCCCTTGGGAGCAAAGTGTCACGTCCTTGTTAGAATTGGACTCTGAGAGAGGAGGAACAGCCGATGGGAAGTGGAGGGATGGCTCCAGAGGTTGTGGAGGAGGCTGGGGAAGGGCAGAGGACGGATGGGGCCCATCCTCTGTTCATCGTAGGGCATGCAAGGAGGAACGGAGAAGGAAACAACTTGGCTTACGAGAGAGGAAGTGGCCATGATCCCCTCATTGGCTGCAGCTGGGAGGAATAGTATATAAGAGAGACGATTACAACATAGCGTTGCCAGAAGCAAAGCGTGTGTTATTTTGGGCTGAAGTTATCTTGGTTGGCGTCCTTCCAACAGACTCTGCCTTGTTATCTCCTTGAAGTTGGTAAATACTTATCCTGGTCCGTTGTGGAATTTCCTTTATTGTAGTTTGTTTTGGTTTTTTTATTTCACCTCTATCTGCTTATTAAGTTCGGACTGTATTGCTTTCTTTCGAAGAGTATTTTTGTATAAGTTTTATCTCCAACTGAGAATTATTGAACAGTGGGGCCAAGTTGGGGGCATTAAAGGACATTTAGTTACGTTTTGGATTTTGTTACATTTGGGTTACACTCCGGGTCACAGAGACAGGAGGCCGGTTTTCCACCTCGTCCAACCTCTCTCACCCCCCCCTTTGGTCTCCTTTTCTTGCAGAGATCAAGCAGGGCGAGAAGCGGAAACGAGACCCCGAGGAAGAACCAGATGAAGATGAGGATGAAGATGACGACTGAGGCCTCTCGCCCCTCCTCTTCCTCCTTCTCGGCTCCTTTGCAGGCCAATCCATGTTTTTGACGGACTCTTGGACTTTTCCCAGCCTTCAAAACCGTTGCCCCCCCCCCTTTGTGAGGACTGTGACAAATCCCCTTCTCCCCCCCTTTTGCTCACAACCCCCCCACCTCCCCACCCCACCCCCGGCTCTTTTGTATGGCTGCGAACACCCACAGTATATATTTTTTTAAAAGATGTAGAAAAAGGAGAGGTGTTTCAGGAGAGAAAGTTGGTATTTTTATTTGGTGGTTTTTGGGGGGTGTAGCTTTCCCGCCCCCCTTCCTTCCCCCCCCCCAAAGATATGAGGTATTTGCAACCAAAGGCTCCCCAGATACGAGGTTTGATGAACCTGCAAGCGATTTGGGGCTCCTCTCCCGACTCCCGAGCGCTTTGAACGTGGATGCGTTCGGACACGGTGACTCCCAGCTGAAGGTTTCAAGGTTTCCGCCGTGGCCCCTTCCGCAGCCCCGGAACGGGTGTGTGTGTGTGTGTGTAATGAAGATGCACCCCTCTGGAAACGAGGCCGAGTGAGGGGCACGGGTGCAGTTGCAACCCTCAACATATGAGTTCTGGGTGCGAGACCCTCCTTGGCACGGTGGGGGGCGGGGGGCGTCTCCAAAGTGTTTTTAACGCGTGGAATTGTGGGTCGCTTGCTGTCATGTTTTTATTTTGTCTGCTTCCGCCATGTATTCCTTGCTGATCTGTGTCCGGTCCGCCTCCCCCCCCTCCCCCCCCCAAGAGCCCAGACAGTTTGGGGGGGGCTCCAAATGGGCGTGTGAGGCAGGGGTCCCCATGGGCCAGCCTCACCACAGGAAGACGGCACCAGACGGGGTGGGGGGAAGCCTCGCTCGAAGCAACAAAAGCAACACAGGTTTCCAAACCTGCACGCTTTTTTAAAAAATGAAAGAAAGCAGAATTCTACCATTTTTTACTCAAAATTTTTAGTTTTGTGACACAGCGGCGTACAAACCTGGCTAGGAAAACCCTTTGGGCACAAACTCTTCACAACGCCTCGAGTTCAGAGCAAACTTTTCCTCTTTCCCTCCCCCCACAATTCCTGGCCAATGCGTGTTGTTTTTTAGCCCCTAGTTTTGCAAAAGTTTTCAGCCCAGAAAACTTTAGCCCTCCCTCCCATAAATCATATTGCCCTCCCACCCTCCCCCTTTTGGAATTTTGGGCCCTCTTATATATATATAATATATTATATATATATAATATCTCCTTTTTGTTAATGGAATTTGGATAAGACTTTTAATAAAAGACATCTTGGTTTTTAAAAAGGAATGAAGCCAATGTGTTAAAATTGGATTGGGGGTGTGTGTGTGCACTCTGGGGAGGATGAGGGATTTGAAGGGGTCTTGAAGAAAAGACAAGGTTTAGGAAGTGCCTTGCTAGTAGCTAAGCTTGCATTTCATGGAAGGGGTCCCCTTAAGGCCATCCAGTTCAACCCCCACTTAAGATAAATGAATATGACCGACCAGACTCTTTATTATCATACATCATTGTTTCCCCTGCAAGCTGCTCTCTTTAATGATGGGGAAAGTGCAGCAGTCCAAATCTGCTTCAAACATTGGTTTGTTTTTAACTGTGGCTTGTGGAGTCCATCCATAATAGGGGTGTCTTAAGGCTGCAGAGGCTTCCCTCGAGCCCACAGGAGGGTGAAAATGGCCTCTCCTGGGCTCCAGAAGACCCTCTGGAGGCTGAAACCAGGCACTTCCGGTATTTCTGGAAGGCCCGTTTTTCGGCCTCCTGAGGCTGCAGAGGCTTCCTTCGAATCTCAGGAAGGCTGAAAATCAGCTGGTAGGCATGCACAGGGCAGGGAAGTTTGGCAAAAAGTTTGTGCGTGCCCGCATAAATGGCTCTGTGTGCCATCATTGCCATAGGTTCACCATCATGGCCCTACACCATTTCAAACACACACACACACACATGTATGTATGTATATATGTTTTCTTAAACACACCCCAACCAGGCACCCAGATGAAACAGCTTCCTAACAAATGATAGCCGTCCATTTACTCAGAGCCAAGCCGCGCTAAAAGCCTCCAATACAGGAACACAATGTTGCCAGCCAACCAAGACACACAAAAAAAGCCACAAAACAGACAGAAGATATTAGAAACACCAATCAAGCAGAACACAGCAAACTCCAAGACCAATAAACACAGACCAAGATTCCCAACCAATCAGGTTGAAAAAAAAAAACCATTCTGGCACAGCAGTAGGCTTGCCCCAAATTTAAAACTGAAACAACTGTAAAAGTCTGACTCACAGACGAACACAATACTGAGGGCAGATGAGATTCTGCCGAAACGTTGCTACTGGACACAAGGGTGGCCTCACTCCGTGCAGCCACAAAGTGGCGCTATCATTTGCCACGGTCCTGATGCTGTCGCCCCCATGAGCCAGGACTGCCTTGGCTGTTTTGGCAGCTGTGTCAGGCTGCTGGCTCCGTCCTCTCCTTGCACCCTCTCGTTCAGGAGGAGAGATTCCACATGGCTGGCCAGCTGGGCATTTAAAGGTGGGAAGCCATCTCTTTCCGACCCTCCCGAGTTGAGGACCAAAGGGGGGGGCTCCTCCTCTGGCCCAGCCCTGGAGTGGCTGGGGAAGAACCCCTTGGAGGGAGAGAGAGACTTGGAACAGGAGCTAATGGCCTGGCCTTCCTCTTTGGAAGCTGGCAATCGAAAGCATCTGCTGAAGTGGGAAGTGGGAAGCATCTTTACAAGCCTCTTAAAAGCATTTCCCTCCTCTGCATTCTCCCCCCCCCCAAATCAAGCTGTGCCCCTCGACACTGAAAAACACTCTGATTAATTTTTCATGTTGAGGCTGCCTCTCAAGGATCAAACACTGGCTATTTGTTGCTAATTATTAATTTAAAGGGCTCAAAGCTTGGTGGTCCGGGGTGGGAGAGTGCGGGAACACTGAATGCCCACTGAGTGTCCCTCGCCCCCTCTTTGGGAGCCTTTCGGGGCAAAGGTTGGTGGCTGAGAACGTTTTGAACTGGTCCAGGAACTCCATCCCCACCCCAAGGAAGACGACTTAATGGACCACAGAGGTCTTTCTCTGCCGTCGGTTTTCCGTCTCAGGAAAGGGACAACTCGGCACGGCCAACTCACCGCGAGACAACAATTTGTGGGGAAATTTAGTGGTGTCTATTTCATTATTTACATCAATTAAAAATTACTTTGATTTTTGCCATTCGTATTTCATTCTGCTGTCCCTCCTTTCACAGACTTTCTTTTCCTGATTCTATTCCATCTTTGGTACTAGTGTTAACGCTTGTCCCGCAGCAAGATGGCCGGGGAGAATTATCATAGGCCCTTCAGTTTCTGAGTTTTGAGGGTTGTGTGAATTGAAAGGGAGAGACAAATGTATGCCGGATGGGCAAGTAGACGACTGGTTTCTTTTCAGGAGAATTTCTGCTTCTTTTAAGTTGTCCGGCTAGATTCCACCTCTTTAGCCTGACATTGATTTGTATGCTGCCTTTATTATTTTTACAAATAGCTCAAGATGATGAACACATCCATCCTCCTCCTATTTTCCCCACAACAACCCCGTAAGGTAGATTTGGCTGAGAGACAAAATCACCCAGCTGGCTTTCATGCCCAAGATGGGACTAGAACTCACTGTCTCCTGGTGATTGGCCCAAAGTCACCCAGCCGACTTTCATGCCTAAGGCGGGACTAGAACATATGGTTTCTTGACAACTGGTTTTTCTGTGGTTGCAGTGTCCTGTAGTCACATGAGCCATTCCTTGTGACCTTCCCAACCAGTTTCTGACCAGCCGTAGGGAAACTGGACTCACTTAAGGACCACCTGTTTTCCCTTGACTGCAGTGAGCCGCTTAACAACCTGGAAAAAAACAAAAAGCCGTAATATCAGGTGCGATTCACTTAAGAACCACCACCTTTCAATCAACTGGAATGAACTTCTGAAAACCTATCAAAAGGAATCCTTTATTGAGCTGAGACAGTTTATGTGGGGGTCAAAAGCAGCATCTAAGGTCACTCAGGCATGCAAAGATAGATAAGGGAGCTTAAGATCCCTCCCCTTATCCTGATGTGTATTTAGTAAAATAACTGAAATGTTAATTCCCCCCCACCCCCTTTTTAGAACGATCTTTTCCAGAGTTTCCCAGGACACATCTCACTGTGGAATTTTTATGATCTCTTTATCTCCTGGCTGTCTCTCTCAGAGGTGGTAGGTTCCGGCCATCTGGGTTTCATCCCTCCATTGTATCATGTGTAGGTTATACAAATTCGATGTAAGATTAAATATTGTATATTCAGGTTACATCAAGGATATCTTTATCAGTCTCTCCCTCCCTCCCTTTTTCTTTCATTGAAGAAATGACAGATAGACTGATCTGACAGGAGCTACAATCCAGGACCTAAGCAACGCTAAACACCCAGAAGCTCACTGGAGGAATCTCTTCCCGAGGGAGGCCATTAAAACGCTGCTTTGCCCAGTCGACCTGGGGCAGAAGGGGGAAGAGAGCTGCGGGGGGGGGGGAGGTCCCAAGAGGATAGGTTTGGGCAGCATTAATGGACATGGGGCAGGAAAGTGGGGAGTGGGGAACCAGGGTCTTTGTAGGAATGGAGCGTAAATAATTCAGGGGGGTCAACCCGCAAGAGAATCCCGGGCTTGGCGCAGCTAGATGGGATCCCTCTGTGGGGTGGGGATGAAAGAAGGAACCCCTCCCCCATGGCAATATTCATCCGTCTGGGAAGGGAAAGCGGAGGCCAAAGGAGACTGGGGCACAAGTGAGCCGATGGGGAAACTTGCCGGTCTCCCCATTTATGACCATTCGTTTAATGACTGTTCAAAGTTACAATGGCACTGAAAAAAGTAACTTCACTCTAATGACCATTTGCAGCATCCCCAGAGACAGGTGATGAAAATCTGGGCACTTGGCAACAGACTCACATTGTTGCAGTGTTCTGGGATCATGTAATCAATCTCCTTTTGTGACCTTCTGATAAGCAAACGCCCTTAGTCTTCCATCAATCTTTCTCTAAAGGTCCATGCATGGGGTCACTTGTTTTTCCAAGTTGTTTGTTCTTTTATTGCAAGGGTCACCAAACTTTTGCATTTCAAGGACCACCAAATTCATAATTTTAAATCCTGCAGACCAGAGACCCTGGGAAAATTCCCCAAAAAGTCTGCAGGAAAATCCCCCACCCCGTTTTCCTACTGATCGATCGTTCTTTATTTGGGATTGCAGGATACCGTCTCCAGTTCCGTTCTCAGGGGGAGAGAGAGAGAGAGGAAAGACTTTTGGCTTCATGCAAGGAAAGCAACAGCAGCAGCAGAAGTCTTTCCCTCCAAACTCTGCCAGAAATGAGTCTTTGCCGGCACAGCCTCTTGGGGCAGGAGGCCTTGCAGGGTCCCAAAGACTCATTTCTGGCGGAATTTGGGGGAAGGAAAGAAAGACTTTTGCTGCTTTCCTTGCATGCAGCCAAAAGCAGAAAGCAGCCCAGTGGTCAGGCCAGACGCGTGGGGCGAGTTTTCCCCCCCCCCCACTACCTTGTTGGCAATGCAAGCTATGCAAGCCTTGTGTTTCTGCAGGCCATGTGGGCGGCGCAGCCTTGTGTTCCCGCGCAATCTGGATTTAATTGCTTTGGGGGGGGGTAGCATTTCTCTGCAGACCCCCAACATTTTCTAACAGACCACCAGCGGTCCCCAGCCCACTGGTTGGCGACCACTGTTTTATTGTGTTCCATTTGGATATAGTCTTCTTGCTTGCTTAGCTTAACATTTTCATTTTGTACATTGCGTTTTAGGGTGGCTATAGTTGTCTCTAGAATTTTTTTTTTTCAGTAATTCATTGTTTACAAGTGGTACATATATAATTTGGGTCTTCCATGGGCATAAGCATGCACATGGAACATATATTGCAAATCATAAAAATGCCAGTCTCTTTGTCCATGACTTTCGTTTTTTGTTTTGCTAGTTCATTTACAGATACAAATTTTATGTCTATAACTGTTGCAAATATAAAAGATTTAATCACAGTTAGAAAAAAGATTCGATTTAAAAATTTGAAATTCTCAAGATTCCTTTAAAAACTCAAAATTTAAAAATGTATTTAGGTACAGTTCATAATTCTGTCTAGGTATAAACTGCAGATGTATAAAAATGATAGACGAATATATAAAATTATAAATAAAAAGATGAAAAAAAATCTCAGCTTAAAGAAAAAATGGTTTCTTGGCAAATTATGTTGCAAATTATGTTGCAGTATGGTCTTAAAAGAAAATAAATTGTAGTTTATATTGAAGTTAAAAGTTAATGTAAGGATAAGGCTATGTAACAAAGGGAAAGGCTGCTTTCTCAAGGAATGCATAAAAAACTCTCTGCATAAAAAATTCATCCATATGCTCGTCTTAATTTGCTCCTTACTTATTTCTATTCTTTCTGCCTTGGTTTTTTGACTGCCTTTCTATGCTCAGCTTGTCTTTCTTAGCTGCCCTCATCTGTGTCTACCAGCCAGTGTTTTCTGTGCTAAGTTTACTAGTCGGGGTTTTTTTTCTGCTGAGCCAATCTACTAGTTTGTTTTTCTCTGCTGAGCCAGTTTAATAGCTGGTGTGTCTCTGTGCTGAGCCGGTTTTTTCTGTGTCTACTAGTTGGTTTTTCACTGATTTAACAGATGGTTTTTTTGTGCTCACTTAGTCTACTAATTAGTTCTTCTTTGCTAAGCCGGTTTAATAACTGGTTTTTCCATGCTGGGGTGGTCCATTACACTGCGTACACAATTATTAGGAAGGTTATATTTTTGAGGATTAATTTTATTATTGAACAACTACAGCACTCTCGGTCGACCCTAAATGTTAACAGGCCTCAAACCTGAATATTTCAGCAAGTAAAAGGTTTCAGATTTCTTATGAGAATATCTACGTGGGCACAATTATCGGGCAACTATTAGTGTGCAGAATTATTATGCAACTAAATGAAAAAGGAAAATTTTCCCGTCTCACTCATTTATTTTCATCTGTTAAAAGTGAAAATAAACCCAAAATGTACAAATGAACATTTCTGACATTAAAAAAAAAAAAGAATCAGTGACCAATATACCTATCCTCCTTTTTAGTAACAGACCTAAGTCTTTCATCCACCGAGCCCCATGATGGTGAACCTTTGGCGTGCATACCGGAAGTGACACTCAGAGCCATCTCTCCGGGCACACCAGCCGTCACCCATTGCTCTTCTGGGTTCCGTCACATGCATGCATGCCGGCCAGCTGGTCTTTGTATATGCAGGAGCGCCAGGAAACTGGAAGCTTCCCGATGCGCACATGGGCACCAGGGAACTGTTCTTCTGGTTTCTGGTGGTTTCCCCCCTGTGCATGCGCTCCCATTTTGGCACTCGATGCCGAAAAGGTTCGCCAACACTGACCTAGCCTCAACCCTATTGAGAACTTGTGGGCGCTACTTAAAACAGGAGATTTATGGTGAAGGAAAACAGTACACCTCTGAAAAGTGTGGCTACTGCTGCACAAAAAGTTGATTGTCAACAGATCATAAAACTTGAGTAAGTTTGGGAGTTGATTTTGATTTTCAACCTGAGAAGGTCCAACTAGCTCATCTTTAATTATACCAGCCCATACCAATACCCCACCTTTACCTTCCTGGCGTCTGAGTCGAAGTAGAGCTCTGTGCCTGTTACTGATCCAGCCACAGGCCCATCCACCTGGTCCATCCAAAGTCACTATCATCTCAACAGTCCATTAAACCTTTGAAAACTCTGTCTTCAGATATTTATTGGCCCAATCTTGCCCTTTCAACTTCTGTGTTTTCTTCAGTGGTGGTTGAGTTTCAGCCTTTCTTACCTTGGCCATGTCTCTGAGCACTGAACACCTTGTACTTCTGGGCACTCCAAGTAGGTTACAGTTCTGGAATATGGCAGCACTGGAGGATAATGGGTTCCTGGTAGCTTCGCGTTTGATTCCTTTCAAATCTTTGGGAGTTAATGTGCGTCTTTTTTTCTCAACACGTTTCTTGCGACCCTGTTGACTATTTACAACAAAACGTTTGATAGTTCTGTGATCACGCCTCAATATCTTAGCAATTTCAAGAGTGCTGCATCCCTCTGAAAGACTTTTTACAATTTTTGACTTTTCAGAGTCAGATAAATCTTTTTTTTGGCCCATTTTGCCTGGGGAAAAGAAGTTGCCTCATAAATGTATGCCTTGATATGGAGTGTTGATCTCCTTCTGTTCTGAGCCAGTTTAATAGCCAGTTTTTTCCGTGTTGAACCAGTCTACTAGTCAGTTTTTCTATCCTGAGCCATTTTTTTCTGTGCTAGGCTGGTCTAGTTGGTTTATCTCTGCTGAGCCAGTTTAATAGCCAATTTTTCTGTGTTGAGTCAGTCTTTTAGTCAGTTTTTCTGTGCTACTAATTGATTTATCTCTGCTGTGGGTTTAATAGCCAATCTCTCCAGCTGGTCTACTAGTCAGTTTTTCCCTGTTGAGCTGGATTTTTCTGCACTAGATCGATCTACTAGGCAGTTTATTTCTCCTGAGACAATAGGTATACTAGTCAGTTTTTCCGTGCCAAGTCATTTTTCAATTAGTTGGTCTACTAATTGGTTTTTCTCTGTTGAGTTGGTTTAACTTCTTGGCTGGGCCATTTTCTTCTGTGCTAGGCCGGTCTACTAGTCGGTTTATTTGTGCTGAGATGGTTTAATAGCCAGTTTTTCTCTGCTGAGTTATCTATCAATTAGTCCGTTTTCCTGTGCTTAGCCAGTGGTTTTTTTTGTGTTAGGCCTGTCAACTAGTTGATATATATCTTTTTTTTTTCTGTGTGGGCCCGATTTACTAGTCGTTTTTCTGTGCTGGGCCGGTCCCTTAGTCGCCGCTCCGCCTTGATGTCTCCAACCGTTGCTTCCTCTCAGCCGTTCAAGCTGGGGCGGCAGGTCGAGTCCATCGTTGCTGCGCCGCCACCGCGCTGCCTCCGGTCCAGGCCTCACCGGTCCGCTTCCTCTGACCGACCGCTCGCGCCGCGTGACCTGCTTTGCTACGCCGGTCTCCGGCTTCCTTGGGTCGCTGGGCCGCCGGCCTTTCGGGTAGGCCTCCGTTGGCCTAGAAATCCGCCTTCCAACTCTATTATTCCGTTAAAAACCGTTCATAAACAAGGAGGGGAACTAGAGCGGCCCGAGCGTTCCTACCGCTCTAGGAAATGCATATGTAGGTAACAGCGACCGAGGGCGGGACTTCCGGCGCTACGAACATTAAACCGAAAAGGGCGGGGAGCCTTGGCTGCCTCTTGTGTGTATGGGGGGGGGTCACTTTAGCCGAGTTTCTTAAAATTATAACCGGGAATCGTTTTAATTAATGTTTCATTAGCAGCAGAAGACAGGGTTTTTCCCCCCTGGGTAGAAATATCGTTTGTCGCCTCAGCTCCCTTATGCCCGCCCACCGGGGCAAGATAGACGCCCGCCCCAGCCAATGACGACCTGCGGCTGCCGGAAGTGTATTCCGTGGTGTCACGCGGTGGCGCTGTTGGATGTGGAGAAAGTCTGTTCGCGCGAGAGTTGCAGTGTTTCTCAACCTTGGGCGCTTTAAGATGCGGGAATTCTGGGTGTTGAAGTCCACCCAACTTAAAGAGCCAAGATTGACAAATACACAACCCAGTTATTAAATTTGTTTGTGATTCCCAGCATTTGATTATCACCTGTCTTTATAGCTAACTTTATCATCTGTTGACATCTTTATCCATCCATCCATTGTTAGAAGTTAAAACCTCTCCTAGGAAAATGAAATATTTTAGGAGAAAGGCAGAATATTTTGCCTAAAAAGAGAAGTAGAAACTCAGAAGCAGAAGCTCACACCCCCCGCACACACCTTTGTTAATGGGTGGGCTATTAAGGCCTGGGGCAAAAGTATTCTACATAACAAAGGCCTCTACCCATATTACCACCTGGTAACATCACTCCCCGCCCTGGGGAGTTTGACAGCCAATGGGATACATTTCTTACACAGGAACAGGAAACACTAAGGTGGGGCCCAACAGACGCAGTGAAACAGGGTCTCTCAGCATCTTGGCTCTTCTTTTTCCCCCCACTCAACATCTTGAAGCATGCGATCGTTCTTCTCACTTTGGAGCTCCAAGCCATGTGGTCCTGTCCACCATTAAACCATCTTTCCAAACTGCCTCCATGTTTCCAGTGTCTTTCTCCCCCCCTCCCCCCCCCCCCAACTTGGAACTGAACCCAGAAGGATATTTCTTCCAACACTATCAATCCATCTATCCATATCTATATCACCTATCTTTATAGCTATCTTTATCATCTATTGGCATCTCTATCTATCTATCATCTATCAATCTATCCATATCTATATCATCTTTTATAGCTATCTTTATATACTGTATATCCATCCATCCATCTATCCATGTATCCATATCTATCTAACTTTCAATACCTGTCTGTCTATATCTATTGATCGTCTGTCTGTCTGTCTATATCCATTCATCCATCCATATTATAATATTCTCCCTTTTTTAATATTTCCTAAAAATTAGGCTTCAACCTCTATGGAAATCTTGGCTTTCCCATTCTTCAGGGGTCCCTCCACAGGTCTGCGATACAGTCCAGGTAGTCCTCAAATTACGATTTTGGACGCACCTTGAAAAAGAGGACCAGAATTTGAAGTTGCAATGCCCATTTGCAGTGTGTCCGATAACCCCTGTTTACAATGTTTTGGCCGGAAATGGGTGTTTACTTTCAGTTTCCTGCTAAAAACATCTCCCTCAATGAACGATGGGTTTGTTTAATGACCACAGACTTTGCTTTATGACTATAGTGTTCGCAAAAAAAAAATTGCTAGCAAATTGGGAGCGGTCACATGGTGACCTTCTTAACAACAAACACAACTTTCAACAAAAATTGCAGGCTCAATTACGGTTGAGGATTACTTGGAGAGCATATTTCCCCCCCCCCTCTATGTGGTGCTCCTCTTCGGACAGGTGTTTCCAGGTTCAGGTGGACAGTGCCCAACCCCCAGTCCTCCAGCTTGATGGCCAACAAAGATGGTGCTTAAGGAAGGCTGTGGACATAGTACACGTCACTTAGGCGTTCAACAAAGTAGACCACAATTTACTTCTTGCTAAGATAGAAAAATGTGAAAGCAAGAAAATTTTGGGCAGAAATACAGCAGTGGCTGGAAAAGGTGATAGGGAAACATGTAGATTTTAAACCTGAACTGTTTTTAATGGGGCATAATACCAGAAAAACTTCAGAAGCAGCGAGGATTATATTAGCACAATATTGGAAAAATGAAGAAACACCACAAGACGAACAGTTAATTTGGAAGATACTAGATTGTGCAGTAATGGACAGACTTCCATTGAAAATGAAACAGAAAGAAGACACAGAATATTATCAAACATGGAATTTATTTTACCAGGGGGTGGAGATTGAGAATATAAGATGTATTGTTAAGCAAATTAAATACCCAGACAACACAATGTTTATTAACCACTAATAAATGTAAACAATAGAAAATTAATACATTTTTTATATATATAAAAGAGATAGGAAAAAATGTGAGATAGACAGCATCACCACCAGGTGGATTTGTAACAAGCTGACAAACCGTACTCAACGAATGGTCCAAAATGGGTCTAAATCTACATGGAGGGAAGTAAGCAGTGGGTGCCACAAGGCTCCATCTTAGGCCCAGGACTCTTCAATATGGATGAGGGCAGACAATTGGAACTCATCAAATTTGCAGATGACACCAAAGCTGGCAGAAGATCCCAGAAGATAGGCGCAAAATCCAGAGGAATCTTGACAGACTTGAACCCTGGGCCTTATCTAACAAAATGAAGAGGAGAGGAGAAGAGAAGAGAGGAGAGAAGAGGAGAAAAGAGAAGTGAAGAGAAGAGAAGAGAAGATAATTCTTTCTTGGCCAAGAGTAATTGGACCCACAAGGAATTTTTCTTGGTGCAAATGCTCTCAGTATTCATAAAAGAAAAGATACATTTGTGAAAGTTAGTGGTGAGAAAAGTAAGGCTTTACACTTAAGCAAAGTGAATTAAGCAGAAACTTCCTAACAGTGAGGACAATTAACCAGTGGAACTACTTGCCACCAGAAGTTGTGGTTGTTCCATCACTGAAGGTGTTTAAGAAGAGACTGAACAGCCCCTTGTTTGAAATTCTAGAGGGTCTTCTGCTTGAGGAAGGGGTTGGACTAGAAGGCCTCCCGAGGTCCCTCCCAACTCTGGCATTCTGTCCTCTGCTCGCTTCCTTGAGCTCTGGTACCTTGGGGAGGACTGAATTAACCCCTCTTGTTTTCCAGCTGCCTGGGAACGGTGCCCCCAAGGAGAGAGGGAGGGGGGCAAAAAGAGAAAGGAGGGCTCAGGTGCGTCTCCCAGGTGCACGAGAGGCAGCCCAGCTGCCAAGGCCACCGATGAAAAAGGGAGCCTTTGTTGTCCTTTGTTGTTTCCGTGGCCTTCTCTTCTCCCCCCCCTGCCTCCCCCCCCCAAAGTCACGTGCCTGGATCTTGCAGTGTCACACTTGGCTCACACCTAGCCCTGAGCTATTGTTTGCTTTGCAAGTGGCCTCGCACAACTCTGGAACAGCCTTGGGAGGTGGGGGGTGGGAGTTTGCTTCGGGGCGGCCTGGGGCTGAGCCCTAAAGAAGGGCGGTTCCCCCTGCAGGCACAGCATGGCATGGGGAGCCCAGTGGTTCGTCTGTGCCATATGGGACATGGAGTCCACACACACAAACACACACAGCTCCACGTTGGGAGAACCTGGCCATTGGGCTTGGCCTGGGCAATCCATGGAGCCTTCCAGGGGAGGCTGGGTGGGAGGGTCCCAGGGGCCATCACAGCTAGGCCAGGGCGGGGGGCTGGAACTCCGCAAGGCCCCGGGTCCTTTGCCTGCTGGTTCCCTGAGAGCCAGGCTGGTATGGCGTGGCCTACATCCAAGGGCTGGCATAGGACTGGGGTGGAGTGGGGAGCCAGGTTCAAGTCTGGCTCAGCCACAAGTTGCTCTCTTTGTTCCCGTCCCTCTTTCTGGCCAGCCTTCTTCACAGGGTTGTGGTTGGGCCAGTTCCAGCTAACCTTTAGTCACTGGACCTCTCTTTCTCTCTCTTTCATTCTTTCTCCCTCCCTTTCTCTCTCCTTTCTTACTCCCCTCTCTCTCTCCTTCTCTTTCTCTTTCAGTCTCTCTCTCTCTCCTTTCTTACTCCCCTCCCTCTCTTTCTCTTTCAGTCTCTCTCTGTCTTCCTTTCTCTGTGTATTTCTCTTTTCTCTCTTTCTCTCTCTCACTTTTTCTGTTTCTCCTCTCTCTCCCCTCTCTCTTCTCTCTTCCTCCCCTTTCCTTCTCTTTCAGTCTCTCTCTGTCTTCCTTTCTCTCTGTGTATTTCTCTTTCTCTTTTCTCTCTGTCTTTCACACTCTCACTTTTTCTCTGTTTCTCTCTCCCCCTATCTCTCTCTCTCTCTCTTCTCTTTTTCTGACTTTTTCCCTGTCGCTCTCTTTCCCATTCATTCTTTCTCTCCCCTTCTTTCTCACATTCTCACTCCTCCCTCTCTTTCTCTTTCAGTCTCCTCTTGCCTCCCTTTCTCTCTCCCCCAACTGCCTCTGTCTCTCCTCTCTCCTTTTCTTTCACTTTCTCTCTGTCTCTGTCTCCCTTTTTCTCTGTGTGTATTTGTCTTTCTCTCTCTTTCACTTTTTCTCTGTTTCTCTCTCCTTCTCTTTCCCCTGCCCCACCTCTTCCCTTCCCGCTTTCTGATTCTTTCTCTCTGTGTCTTTCTCTGCGTATGCGTGTCTCTCTCTCTCCCGTGCCCCACAGCCTACCTCGCAGGACCGTTGTGGAGTATGCTTTCTATGCAGCCTTAATCTCCTAGAAAGGAAAGGCAGGGCACAAAACTGAGCAAATAAGCAACCTTACACACGCCCAATGATTGCCTTGGCAAAAGCAGACCATGGTCACTCTGGGCCTCTTCCAAAGTCCCAAAGAAGGGGGTGGCCGGCACAGTGAGAAGTCAGCAAACAAGGTTCGCCATTTCTCCTCCTCCCCCGCCAAGCACCCAATCCAGAGAAGCTTTTGACTTCCCTTCCTTTACAGCCTCATCAATCATTAATGTTCCTTTCTAGAGAATGGAGGGTGTCGGCCAAGCAGGACCCCAGCCAAAGAAAATGGGCCAGTGGAAAAAACAAGAGTGAAAGGCTGAGTTGACCGAAGGAGAAGGTTTCCGTAAGCCAAACCCACCAGGCTTGAACGCCACAAACACCGAAGCGAAACCGAGTTGCAGAATTGGAAAGGCCAAAGAGCTGGAGGTGGCCAGCTGGGCAGGTGGCCGGTTAGCCTTGTGAAAATGCTCAGCAGGGTTTGAAGTAGAACAGGAAGGTCTACCCACTCTGCTTAGGCAAAAGACCCGACACCACTTCAGACAAATGGCGACCCAATCTCTACGTAAAGACTTCTGGCATTGGAGCGTTCAGAACTTCTGTTCCACTGGTTCATGGTTCTCACGGTCAGAAAATATCTCCTTAGTTCTAAGTTGCTTCTCTCCTTGGTTAGTTTCCATCGCTTGCTTCTTGTCCTGCCTTCTTGGTGCTTTGGAGAATAGATTCAGAATAGATTCTGTTGGAGTTGGATGGGACCTTGGAGGTCATCTAGTCCAACCCCCCACCCAAGCAGGAGACTCTACACCATTTCTGATAGATGGCAACCCAGTCTCTTTTGGAGAGTCTCCAGGGATCAAGCTCCCACCAATAGGAGGAGTTGGAAGGGACCTTGGAGGTCATCTAGTCCAGCCCCCTGCTCAAGCAGGAGAAACTATTCCATTTCAGACAAATGGTTGTCCATTCTCTCCTTAAATAGCTCCAGTGATGGAGCAGCCACAACTTCTGGTGGCAGGTAGTTCCACTGGTTCATTGTCCTCTCTGATAGGAAGTTTCTGCTTAATTCCAGGTTGCTTCTCTCCTTGGTTAGTTTCCATCCCTTGTTTCTTGTCTTGCCTTCTTGGGGCTTTGGAGAATAGATTCAGAATAGATTCTGTTAGAGTTGGAAGGGACCTTGGAGGTCATCTAGTCCAACCCCCCCACCCAACCAGGAGACCCTGCAGCATTTCTGACAGATGATGGTCCAGTCACAACTTCTTCCTTCCTTCCTTCCTTCCTTCCTTCCTTCCTTCCTTCCTTCCTTCCTTCCTTCCTTCCTTCCTTAACATATAACAGAAACAGATAATCACAGTTGGAAGGGACCTTGTAGGTCATCTAGTCCAACCCCCCACTCAAGCAGGAGTCCCTACAGCATTTCTGACCCGATGGCAGTCCAGTCTCTTCTTGAAAGCCTCCAGGGATGACGAAGCTCCCACCGCTCCCAAAGGCAACTTCTGTTCCCTGGGTGGATTGTTCTCCCTGTCAGAAAAATTCCTCCTAATTTCCAGGTTGAATCTCTCCTGGATCAGTTTCCATCCATTGTTCCTTGTCTGGCCTTCAGATGCCTCGGAGAACAGCACTAAGACGCCAAGATCCCTCCCACGGTTTCTGCTCTTGAGCCTGGTTTCTCCCAGTCTAGATGTGTCCTTTGGGGTTTTCTTGCCTAAGTGTAGGACTTTCCTTTTCTCTACACTGAATTTCCTTTTGAATAGCTTGACCCCCCCCCCCCCCTATTCTTTGAGCCAGCCCCACAAATAAACTGGAATATTAATATTATCTCTCTTCTAGTCCTTCTTCTCTAGACTGGCCAAACCCCAATTCCTGCACCCATTGTTCAAATGTTTTTGTCTCCAGGCGTTTGATCATCTGAGTTTCTCTTTTCTGCACTTTTTCCTCAATTCACCCCAACATTTCTATTGCTAAGCCAGACATTGGCCAAGTGAATTTAACCCCATTTTGACCAACTTCCTTGCCACCATCGTTAAGTGAATCATCACTGCAGTTCTTAGGGTTGTGGGGGTAAATCTGGCCTCCGCAGGGACTTTGCCAGTCAGAAGGTCACAAAACAGGGGAGTCACTTGACTTCCCCCCAGGCCGCTGCCACAGTCATAAGTACGAGTCAGTTGCCAAGCTTTCCCAATTTGGATCACGTGACTGCGGGGAATGCTGTAATGGCTGTTGAGTGTGAAAAACCGTCGTGACTGAGTCCCTCTTTTTGGTGCCGTCGTAACTTTGGATGGTCGCTAGATGAACTGTTGTAAGTCAAGGACTACTTGTAGTCACACACACACACACACAAACTCACAATGCTCTTCTCCTTGAAACAGTCACTATCAGGATTCCAGCAATCACCCAATTAAAATCATGATTCTTGAGCCAAACTTCAAAAAACTTCCAAAGATTTATTAGAGGTGACATACTGGCATTGCCCTGTATGAAGCCAGCTCTGGCCTACGTAATTCACCATCCTCTGGGACTCTGTTTCCCACCTCCCCTATGGGGGTGTCATAAATCAGATTCTCCAAATGAGCAACTTCACGGGGCTGGGTGTCATCAATCATATTCTCCAACTAAATATATTCGTGGACAAAAGCTCTGGTAGTTTAGTTACAACTTTTTAAAGAGAAGAGTTGGGATGTACTTTCACTTCCAAACTGATGCACTGCTCTTCCAGATTTCCTTCCTTTTCCCCCTCCTTTTTTACGGCAACTGCTAAAACAGGCGTAGGAATGTTTGATGAGTTGACAAGCAGCTTTTCTGCACAACCATCCAAGAGCTGTCTGAGAGGGAGGAGAGGATTGCACTTGTTCTGACCCAACCGGCTTCCCAAACAGCAAACACAGACAAAGGCAGCAGCCTCCACCTTTTAAGGTTTAATAACAAATGCTGCTCCTTTACAGAGAAAAGGCTGCTCCAACAAGATAGAGCTCCAACAAGATAGAGCCTTGCCAAGTTGTTTGTCAAGGCTGCCCCTGGCTTGAGGGAGGGGCCATTACCTTGCAGCCTTACTCCTGAGTCGCCCGTGCTGTTGTAGCTGCTCTTTCCTGCGAGCAACCCTGCGTGCACGCGCACTTGGCACAGGCTCCTCGGGAACCTCCTCCTCATTGCTGCCAGCCCCCACAATCCCTGAAGGCAGCAGTCCACTCCCTGAGGGTCCTGGCCCTTCATCAGAGTCCTCGCACTCCTTAGCCGTCTGCACCTGCTGCCGGCTAACCACAACAGCGGTCCGAAAAATTAGAATTTCTCTAACAGATCCTCCTTCCCTGCCCTGATGGTCCCAGAAGTCACGGCCCAGCCCTAGAGGACCCTAATTCTGATGATCTGTTTGGGAAAAAGCCTCTTGCAAAATTTGCAAGGTTTTGTCCATCGTCCATATGTGGCCACCAGAGAAAGCAGGAATGCAGGAAGAAACTCCCAAGACTCCCAGGAAAAAAATCATGTTGCAGAAAATCTTTTCAGCCAATGTCAGCCGACGGAGAGGCAAATGCTCAATGACCTACTTCCCAGTAAAACCTTTGCAAGCTGCTGCTTCTGCCAAGGCTCCGCGGTCGGGGACCTTCCTCCTTTGCCGTTGCACGGCGTTCAAAGGTGCTGTCAAGGAAAACCTCCCCCTCTCTACCTGTTTAGGCCTCCTTTACGGGTTCTGCTTTTTGGGGAAGAGAGGTGAGCCTCGAATACGTTTAGGGGTTAGAAGCCAGGAGCCCCCCCTTCCCCCCCTTCCTTGCTCATCAGAAAATTCTCAATCTTGTCCCCTTGTTTTCAGCAGCTTAGTTTAGAATGGAATTAGAATTAGAATTAGAACTCGAATTAGAATTAAACTTAACATTAGAATTAGAAGGAACGAAACAGAATGGAATAAAGTACAGTAGAGTAGAAAAGAAGAATACAGAATAGAATAGAATACAGAATAGAATAGAATAGAATAGAATAGAATATAGAATAGAAGAATAGAATAGAATAGAGCAGAGCAGAGCAGAGGGGAATAGAGTAGAATAGAGCAGAAAAGAAAAGAATAGCATAGTATAGAATAGAATAGAATAGAATAGAATAGAATAGAATACAGAATAGGATAGGATAGGATAGGATAGGATAGGATAGGATAGGATAGGATAGGATAGGATAGGATAGGATAGGATACAGAACAGAATAGAATGGAATGGAATAGAATGGAATACAGAATAGGATAGAATAGAATACAGAATAGGATAGGATAGGATAGAACAGAATAGAATAGAATAGAATAGAATAGAGAATAGAATAGAATAGAATAGAATAGAATAGAATAGAATAGAATACAGAATAGAATATAGAATAGAATATAGAATAGAATAGAATAGAATAGAATAGAATAGAATAGAATAGAATAGAATTCTATATTGGCCAAGAGTGGTTGGAGACACAAGGAGTTTGTCTTGGTGTAAATGTTCTTAGTGTACATGAGAGAAAAGAGACATTTGTCAAGAGTCAAGAATCATAAGGTTCAACAATTAATGATAGTCAGAGGGTACAATTAGAATAGAATAGAAATAGGAATAGAATAGAATAGAAATAGAATAGAATAGAATAGAAATAGAAATAGAAATAGAAATAGAAATAGAAATAGAAATAGAAATAGAAATAGAAATAGAAATAGAAATAGAATAGAATAGAATAGAATAGAATAGAATGGAATGGAATGGAATAGAATGGAATGGAATGGAATGGAATATGGGGAGAGAAGGAAAGAGGAGAGGAGGAGGAGGGGAAGGCAAGGGAAGACAAGAGAAGAGAAGGGGAAGGCAAGGGAAGGGATAGTCCAACCTGCTGCAGTTCAAGCAGGAGAACCTACAGTACGGTGTAGACCCTCCACCATTCCAGACAAGTGGACGGTCCAGTCTCTTCTGAAAAACCTCCAGGAATGGAGAGCCCACAACTTTTGGAGGCCAGCCGTTTCCCGTTGTGAAGAAAACCAGTTTAAGCGCCTGGCAAAAGCCAGGGTCTCGATGCCAGGGCTCGCCACCAACCTGAGCCAGGCCCAGCCGAGCCGGGGCAGGCCAGGCCAGGCCTGGCTTCCTTCCTTCCTGCCCCCTCACCCCTACCCCTCCTCTCACCCCCCCCCAAACCTTTTTGGCAGAGGCTCGCAGGCAGGCGAAGGCAGGCCTGGCCAGCTGGAGGGGCAGATTGGGACCAAGCCGAGGAAGAAAGGCCTGGCGCCGGGGCAGCATTTTTAGCAGGCTGGGCTGACCTGACCCAGACGCCTCTTGGGCCTTGAGAAGGCTGCGCTGTTCCACGGAAAAGCACTCGCTTCCTGATTCCTGGGCAGAGCTCCAGCCAGCCTCTCTCAGCCGAGCCTTAGGGATGCTTTTGTGCCATTGGCTCCATGGGGGCAAAAAGTCAGAATCAGAACAGAGCTGGAAAGGGACCTTGGAGGTCTTCTAGTCCAGCCCCCTGTCCAGGCTTTTAAAAACCTCCAGTGATGGAGCGCCCATAATTTCAGGTGGCCAGTTGTTCCACTGGTGAATTGTCCTCGCGGTCAGCAAATTCCTCCTTCATTCCTGGCTGCTTCTCTCCTGGATCAGTTTCCGTCCATTGTTCCTTGTCCTGCCTTCTTGGTGCTTTGGGGGGAAAAAAAAACAACCCTTCTTGGTGGCAACAGAGGTCGTAAAATGGGGGCCAAACTTGCTTAAGCGAAATAAATTTTGGGTTCGGTTGTGATGATCCATTGAGGACTTACATCTAACAAAAAGCGATAGCAGTCTGATTGGGCAGAGGTCGCAATGGATGGAAACTAACCAAGGAGAGAAGCAACCTGGAATTAAGCAGAAACTTCCTAACAGGGAGGACAATTAGCCAGTGGAACTGCTTGCCACCAGAAGTTGTGGGC